>WURV02220383.1:0-25291 GCA_011762755.2 Epimenia babai
CAACTTGTCTGTTCGTTCAACCCGCTCGTCTTCCACCATCGCGCTTGCAGCCCCTCGTACAAAACGCGCTGTGATTTCCGGGATCGCTTTCCAACATTACATTTTTCAATTGTTCAATTTCTTATTGCTTTAACCCGCATGTGATTGTTTGATTACAACTAATCATATTAATATCTAACATAACCTGCAGTACCAACAACCGCCGAATACAAAACTTCTCGATCGAAATCACTCCCACAACCAACATAATTGATGATGTTCATTTTTATCTCTAAAATAAACAACAGTAAGGCCCTCGAGCTTCAATAGTTGTTTTATTAACAAACAGTTTTTCACGTGCACATATCTTTAAACGTTCTAAAAATCAAGACCTCAGACTGCAGAAACGGTCTGTATTGCTGAATTTCTAGTGACTATTAGCCATCTGAATATGATTGGTCGATTTATCATTTCCCTGTTATACATTAATTTTATTCGTAACAGATTTTGGTTGAAAACCTTTACAGTATCAAACCGGAAACTCCGTTTATCAGTGGATCTGTAGTAACTTTCTATCAACAAGATATTATTGCGTTGATATTTTCATGATCTCCAGTACGCCTCATATGTATTGTCATCAGAATCGGCGGCCGTCCGCATGGTCCTCTCTGACTCACCGGCCGACACCTGATACGTATGATACTCATGACGACTATGTGACTTCTATTCACACAGCCGCGGTAACTGCAATAATGCCCACCATGTTAGTTCGTCATTCCCGTTTGAGCAATTTCGCGATCACTACGTTAATTTTAAGAACATTCATAAATTTCTAGCAAGTGGGTTGTATACATTTATGTATGTATCCTTACCTCTATACTAAGTTAGCCTATTCATTTGGTTAACACGACAATTTGAATAGCCTTAATCGACTGAAGTATCTCTTCCATACGCGACCACAGAGCGTCCAGTACGCCGTCGCGAGCGATACTCGCAATTGTTAACAATGTCTCTTTCGAGTTACACGCCCGAGGCTTGGCATATATAAACCAACAGTAAGTTTTGATTTTTCATTCTTGCGTTTGTCTCAGCCGACATACTTGTTCGTACAACCTTAACTGAATATTCATTCAGCAAAAATTGAAAACCAAGTATGTTGTATTAGTCAGAAGTAATTCTGTCATAATTTTAAATATAGAAAATAAATTAGAAACATCGTATGAAATGTTTAAGCTGAATTACTTTGACTTATAATTGAATGTTATAAACTTAGCTTTGTTTTCTGTACTACGTACTTGATAGGTACGTTTTAAGCAGGCTCAGAAAATATGAATAAAACTTGATTGGATGTAATAAACTGTCTCTTACTACCCGTATTATCAACGAATTCGCGATCTGTAGTGCCGTCATTTATCGAATTTTTAACCTATACAGTATTTTGGCTGTTTATTTGACATTAGAAATTAACATAGCATACTCATACGTTCGCTGTGTGTCTTATCTTCGGGATGAATAATTTCTATTGGATCGGGTCGATATTTTAGCGATGTCTTGAGGCTGTCTCGCGCAGAAACACGATGACCACTGAATGGCCTTAAGACGCGACATTTTCGCCGAACGTAATTTATACCATTCATCGTAACGCTAAAATTGCACTGATTTAAATAATCTATGACGCGGCCTAAATTGCAGAATGCCGAGAGGTCGCCGCCCCCGCCCCAACCCCTTTAACACCGAAGCGGCTAAAGCCCAAGCCGACGGTAAGAATCTTATGTGATTATTGTATGAATGTAACCGTTAAGCTTGTTCTCCCAAATTACTTTCACGACACTGACTAGCTCCTATACTCCGCAACGACCGTTCAAATAAATTCGACTAGGGCCACTTATTTATAAGCTTAAGGTGTAATTCATATTGCTTGATTGTACTAATGGGCATGTTGGTTGCTTTGTGGGCGAGTGTCTGAGCACGTAGTGGTAAATAGCATACAACACCGTGAAAAAGTGCGCCCAATTATAGCCATTTCCTCTGACTACCGTCGCATACATGGCAAAATCCTTGCCGACATAGGCATCTCTTATCCAGTTGAAAGCGCTGTTTTCATTTCCACTTTTGACGAAGAGAAGGGTGTGACGCTGTTTAACATTTTAAAGATACAAAATGGCTCATCCCGATTGGTCTACATCGCTCCGATGTATCGAATGTCCTCTATTTATAGATGTCGCGCTGGAGACCGACGTTTAACAACCGCGCTAATTATAATACTTAACTCATGCTGCTAAAGCTTCAACAGCAACTGCATAAAATTTGGCGGATTAAACAGCGAGTTGAGTGGTTTAGGCCATTTTAACGGCGATAACGGTATAGAAAGTTGAACTGAACATGGAAAATAACGAAAGCGGCCTCTACTGTATTTATTATTACAAAGACAAACCCCCATAGCGCGCAATCCCAAGGACGAGATTTTTTTCGATTACACAGTCCCATTCGCGCGGGCGCGGTCCCATTCCCGCCAAGTCGGTAAAACGTGAGGCAAGCTGCACCCATTAAATTAACTAGGCTCTAGCGGATTTATCTGTTATATTGATAAAATTAATTACATTTTATACGATACTGAACCCTTTTTCGTCATTTCTGCAGTCGTGGTCGAAACAACAAAATCGTACTATGGCCGGGTGAGGTTCCCCAGGCTGGCGCCCTGGGCGAACCAGCGCATCCTGATGGGTCGTGACGGTGCTCCACCAACCGCCACGCCCATCTCGGGCAGCGTGGACCCGCAGCTGCTGACCACTCTCACCGGAACCGTAAGTTTATATTACGTTAAACACTATATTGGTGACTAGTTGCCCCGGTCTTGCTACCTAGGTAATAAAACTTGGGAGACATTTTAAATAGAATTTTACTAACGCGTCAATGCCATCAAATATGCCACAAGTGGTGTTTATTGATTCATATGGGATATGATCGATCTCGGATAAATCGGAGGAATTTTTTCCCAGTTACGTTAGAAAATCTTAATTTTTACAGCCTCTAAGCGGATTCGGTTAACTATTCTATCAGTAATCGTGAACGATTAATTACATGAATAATTTCCTTTATATAGAAAATCAACCAAACATAACATTAGTTAGGATTAAAACCTCGTCCGCCAGTTCAGTTTTAATCGCTCTTGCGATTCTATTTGGCACGTTTCGGATGCATTATCGATTGGCATATGGCGTTTTCTACTTAAATGCCGCACAGACTTTTAGATCATCCCTCGCATAGAGCTGGTGTAGGCTGTGTATTAGTTCTGAACTTTACTATTGGGCTGAATGGATAGACGGATCTCTGCTCCGACCAAGTAGTTTATTCTTGATGTTATCCAACAGAAAGTAAGGCGCAATTTAAATATATGCGATCTTTTCCAACAGAATCCGCAGCTGCGGGAACTCGACCCAAAAGTCAAACCAAGACCACGCTGCCCGACACCCGAGCCCATAGGACCACGACGTCGCGCCCCGAAGCGCCCACGCCTCGAGGTTAGCCCAGCAGTGTGGCTATAGTACAGCGATTGAACTAAATTATGTTCCCAACTGAAAGATATCGTTAATTTAATCGTTGCGAATAAGGCTTTATTCGAACCGAGATTTGAATGTTCCATAGCCGGGTTATCTGAATGCTTAGGAGTCTGGCCTTAATTTTTATCATTAATACTCGAAAACTTGTATCGAAAGCCTTTAAAAGCCATGCTGAGTAGGTCGGATAAACCAGCTATCAGGAAAGCTGGCGGTTTTATCTTTGTTTAGTTTAAACCAGTTTCTCGCATGTATCTTCAAGTTGCGTACACTAAATGTGCTGCCATGACATCCGATACTATTGGCGCAGGAATGACAGTACAGGGTGTTAATCATTAATAGTTGATTATACCCGTTATATATCGTGTCTTACAGCCACCCACCGCCGCCACCTCATCCTCATCGCCCATCTCATCATCGTTTCCATCGCCATCGATTCATCACTCGCCTTCTCCGTCATCGCCGACATCCTCCTCAAATCAAAGTCCGCCAGAAACATCAACGGCGTAAGTTTATTGAAATCACTCACCACGCAGAGAGATTCTATTCTAGTTAACCCCAACGAAAAGTCATAGGTTTGATGTTTTTCGTATCAATTAGAAGAATACGGAGCGCACCACGCTTCCCCTTGCGGTAAATACAACGGTTTTCAATAAGCAAAAATCTTAATATACAGCTGTGAAGTATTGGCGAAAAAAAAAACCGTTTTAATTATGATCGACTGGAATCTATGTAGAAGGAACCGTTTGTGCGAATAGTGCTAACTAAATAGTATTCTTAGCATAGCTGAGATACATTATGAAATGCCTCTAGGCATATGCTGCAATGCAGCCTGCTCGGAATAAATAAGTAGCAGCCAGCAAAGGTAATACAAACATGAGGGTGCCTGAATGGAGGTCCCAGTGTGTCTGGTTCGCCGACTTGGGGATGCGCTGACTATCCAGTAGATAACAACCGTATAATAATAATATGAAATGACATCAACATATTGGTAGTAATTATTACTCATATTTTAGCGTAGAATTGCAGATTATTAGTTTAATGGATTACTGTGCGTAACGAAAACACGTGCTTTTCGACATTTAATCATTTGTATAGAGAGTTATCCCCCTTAGATAAAAATAGAAAAATTTTCGAGTGAAACGGCGTACCAAAATAAGACACTTTAATTCATTGTGATTACCACGAAAACAAAAAAATCACTTCGTTCAATTAAAATTGAGACAAATACCCACATTACAACAATGTCACAATATAAATCCATTAAGTATCAATAAATCCCCATAAAAGAATCAATAAGTGTAATATACTGTAAATTGTCCTTTCTATATGGATATAATCTTCATATAAGGGAATAAAATAAAACTTACCTTGGTTATAATAACACGAGCACCAACTTTCCTTTTCTTTTTCTACTAAAGTTCAACTAATCAGCCTTCGGCCGATTACTAGATACCACAAAGGATCTAGTTTATCAAATATATCTCCGACGGGAGCAAGCGCCCGTCACTGTATTACTAACATGTATATAAAAGCACAGTCTCAATAGGTCTTTTTTCAAGCACTTAACGACAAAATTATATTGGTAATTAAGGTTGATGACCCTAACTAAATACACCGTCCAGTAAACATCCTAATATTGGAACATGAAAGAAATGCTAAAATTGAAAAATGCTCAAATGAAAATATTCAAAGGCGTAATAAATTATATTTGTAGACTCCCTGAGGGGAGCACAGATTAGCATGCTAGGTAAGTGCCACAAATCCAAACAAACGAATAGTGCTAACGCACTGCCAATATCTACACAAATTATATTATGTATACTCTGCCTTTTTGCCTTGCATCCGTGTCTGCGTATAAGGATTTGTTTAGGCTAGGTTCTAGCTTATGAACTAGAGCGTGAGTGAAAATAAGTTGGTATCTCTAATAAGTCCGCTTGAAAAAAGGCTCGACATATAATTAATCAACTAGGAGACATTTACGTTGAGCCAGCATCCGTTTATTGCTATAAAAAAAATTTTGGCTCCGAGATGGGCGATGAAAACTGGCGTGATTTAGAAGATATCGGATTGAGACTTATCATAGTTCTAGGTTGACGTAAACGACTCAATGCCGGCATGATTATTACAAGTTTTAATTGACGAAATAGTTCAAAATGACGGGATTTGAAGATTTGTGGCGAATCGGAGGTAGCTTCTCACGGGTCCTTCTGTTTTTGTTACAGGAAGACCCCTGTAGCGGACATCCAAAAAGAATACATCGAGAGCTACAGGGGTGTATTCAAATTTATGTCACACCTTTCGACCTTTCTCATAGAAAAAGGTATGGCATTAAAATATTATTTTTAGTTTATTTCATGTAAAGGATTAGCTACTCAACAGGTATGCCAGTCTTGTGAGAAGGTAGCGTATGTTATAATTTTTTTATATATTGCCGGATTTGGTTATCTAAGAAGTTGAGGAAATGCTATAGCGGTTTTGAGCAAAGACTAAGCCGGCGTGAATCACCTACCCGTCGACCTTTAATTCTAAGGCTACCGCCCTGCCCCACGTTTGTTGAGTCTTGAGTTGATTACGTACAGCGAATTGGCGGAATGGGACTCCAGCAATAGTGGTGAAATAGGACATGGCCACCGAGCCGCCTTGATAGCGTGACGTTCAGATTAGTAGTTGAATATGCGCGAATATGTAGCACTCTACCGTTCTTACTGACGAAATGTGAAAGTGGATCGGATCTGCATGTTCAAAACACGACCTTGACGGTGAATTATATTGAGAATGGAATTTATTTATTTGAAAATTCGAGACTTTAGTCTGATATACTGGATGTAGTACTGAAAATTGGTTACTGCTACCCACACGGAAAATATAGGCGGTATTTACGCGTTATTACTTTTTCGATTAACTCGCAGGGTAGATACGCATCATACATTGTTGATGTATATTTTGCAGGTCATTTTGAGGAGGAGGAAGATCTGTCGGCAGCCGTGCCTGGTTTGCCCCAAATAGAAACCGATGACGTATTGGCGATGGGGCGCCAGGTCACGGCTAATATCACCACGAGTAAGTAAAATGCTAATGTTGACAGTAGATTTCTAAACCACTTAATATTAAAACATCCGTTGAAAATATTCCGGCTTTTGCTTAAAAAATCGTTAGTAGGTTATGTTATATCGAGATTATACTAACTAGCTTCAATGTCTCCGGGTATTAACTTAAAATATTTCACCGATACGATCGGTAATGTTTATTTTAAATGTCTAAACCTCGCTTACCCAGTCATCTCTCAAACTAGTAGGTTGTTATTAGCCAGACAACTGAATGCGTCGCCTTCAAATGTCTGACCATTACCATTACTGTTTGTCTATCTCACTCTGTGGTTTTTATTTCATGATATGAATTTCATTTCACTCGCAGTCGGGTTTATGTTGGTGCAGGGTTTAATCCTATCTAAGTGTAGCGTTTAACCACCTTAGGGCATCTTAATCAGATGGATGAGATGGTATAGATTTAATTTTTACTTGCAATTAAATTTTCTTAGTATTTCATTCCGAATGACTAATGTCTTGCAGTGATGGAGAAGGCACTGTCGGTTCTGGACAGAATCATCCCCGAGAAAACATCAACAGTGAGTGTCGCGTGACAATTGTACTAATATCTGCGTGGCTGAATCATAGACGAATTTGCTGATAGTTTTTGTGGTGCGACATTTATGGCCATGATCGAGGATTGCATTTGCAACCTACGTAAATTATTTAGCGACGAGACCGAACTACGGACCATCCTTTTCGTCAAACGCATTTTTAACTCATAAATAGTCTGCGGTATGTCGACTCATCTCGAATGATCAGGATGAAATTATCATTGATATTAAAACCACCAGAATTCAGCGTAGGGAAGGAAGGGTAAATTTAATGCCCTCGGTGGTATCGTGTGTGGACGTGGCTCGCATCATGCTTTACTGATGACCGTATACGGTTGATTATTTTTATATTGGCTCGTGCATACTTTAACGATATCGTCAGCTGGTACTAATGTTTCTCGTATTACAGGACGAGCTCTCTGTCCAGACCGACGCGGCGCCGACGACGGACTCAACAACCAACACTACCGTCGTCGGCTACACCACCGCCGCTTCACAAACTTCATCGCCATCCCACGCCTCATCTTCGACCAACACGATCATCATTTCTCACGACATCGCCGCCACACAGACATCCCGCTCATCTTCATCAGCCGCGACCCAGACGAGCAGCAGCGCCGATACCACCTCTGCGACGCAGACTACATCTACCATCTACACCACGAACGCGTCGCAGACGGTCGCTGTTGCTCTCGCTACGGCCGCGGCGCAGACATCACCGCTCATCCTCACTGCCGACGGTACACAGACTCCGATCGCCGTCGGTAACACCAGTGGCACGCAGACCATCGCTCCATCACCCGACGTCACCCCACTTCGCCGATCACCGCGTCTGCGTCCACGTCATTCATCGCCAGCCTCATCGTCATCCTCGACTTCGCTACCTCGCTCATCTCAAGACATCGCCTCGCCCATCGCATTCGACATCTCACCCCCGCATCGTCGCCGACCCGTCTACAGGCCCGTGCAACGAACGCCGCCGGGAGCGCCTCCGCGCGCTCCGCCTGAACAAACTCCCCCGGCGGCCGTAAGACCAACTCGCACGGGCCCATCACCCCCGGTCGCTTTTACCATTTCACCACCTCGCAAGCGGCCGGGATCATCATCATCCGACGAATCGCCGACGAAGCGATCTCGTCGGTAGGCGGTGAGTATACTAATTGATAAATGATTTTACCCAATAAACCGTGTTATATGCAACACATTTATCGCGGCGAATATAATTTTCATAAAAAAGTACCGTATTTCGATAAAACTTGCATTCGGTTAAGAGTCGGCTTCCTGCCGAGTGGATATTGCAGAATATTTACAAATTTAAAACAACTAGAGGTGGTGACGCATTCGAATATATCGTCCTACGATCACTATATACGGATGGATGACGCTTAATATACAAATATAGACATTGTGACTAATTATACTGGATTGTTTTTTCAGCACCTGAATAACATCAAAGGTGCGCCTCGTAGACGGGCGGCATCATCAACATCGCCATCGCCATAGGTCACTGCATTGGTGGGTGCAGTGACTTCACCCTCGCCAGCACACCACGCCAACCCATGAACTCATCCGTCACTGCATTGGTGGGTGCAGTGACTTCACCCTCGCCAGCACACCACGCCAACCCATGAACTAATCCGTCACTGCATTGGTGGGTGCAGTGACTTCATCCTCGCCATCATCACGTCAACTCACGAAGAAATAATCCGTCACTGCATTGGTGGGTGCAGTGACTTCATACTCGCCATCACGTCAACTCACGAAGAAACCAATCAGTCGCTGCATTGGTGGGTGCAGCGACTCGTAAAAGCTATCCTCATAACGCTCCCTCATCGTCTATCGGTATATGGAGACGCACGTGTCGACACGCAATTCTCTCAACCATTACAAGACTAATTCAGCATACCACGTTCTGTTCAGTCCCGGTTGTAAACGTATCCTGTGAGGATGTGGTGTCGGTTGGCGCGAGCAAGGTTAATAAGGTAACTTGACATATCGAACCCTTAGAAAATATAAAATCTTGTGACGCTTGTTTCGTTAGGGTTTGTTCAAAATATACCTTGGTTTTGTAACATCCACACCACTACTTCATTCAACTAATGTACGAGCTGGAGTATTGAATTCATAATTAATGTTGGTAATCTTGTATGGAGGTAACTAGATGACCCATGTTAACTATTTAACTTAGGGTAAGGCACTGTATCCTGATTGTTTTGGCCGACTTAGCCGTAGGAAGTGCGGGAAATAAACGCCCAATACACTTTATACCTGCGTGAATGATCTGTGTTCACGGTCTGTCTATATGCAGATAACGCCCGATGGGTAACGCGGTTCTGCTTGAACATTTTGTATGGAATGATTGGAACTTTATCGTACCAGACCAATCAATTTATCCATTAAACGTTTTAAAGGACAAGTGAAGGGCGAGTTGGTTCCGGGTTCCGAATTATTATATTTTGCTTATGAGAAGGCGAGCGTATGCAAGGTAGTAATTATTTTCTCCATTTTAAGATCGGGAATCCTTGATTTCAGCCGGAATCACCGCGATCAACTCGTGTCATCTGACAGTCGCATCCGAACAGTACAATGCGTTGCCACACGTTAGTCAAGAAAGGCGGTCGCCGTTCTGCACCATCTTCACTAAATCTACTCCTCTACCACATTTTGGATCGCTGAGGAGCAACAGCTTTTGTCCGTAGTGGTATGTCAGACACGGATGTGTACGAACTATAATTCGACATTTAAATTTACCACATTACGGTGTTGAGAGCGAACTATTGTATGGTGTATATTTACCATTTGACCGACCATATCAACGCCAATAATTTGTAATATTGCCAGCATTATTCTAAGAATTGAGTGAAAGCTTAGTATGTTAAAGTGAATTAATGAAGGTAATTCATGGTAAGGGATTAATTGTTGAAGCTTGTTGCTCAAATGGCTAACATTCCTATAGTCTTATTTTCTCCTAGTTATCTGGGTAAAA
Source organism: Epimenia babai (assembly GCA_011762755.2). Lineage (NCBI taxonomy): Eukaryota > Metazoa > Mollusca > Solenogastres > Cavibelonia > Epimeniidae > Epimenia > Epimenia babai. The sequence continues at coordinate 10,166 of WURV02220383.1, forward strand.
AACCTAATCTCAATTTCGTCGAAATGAGAAGCTGTCACAATCTTAAATATTAAATTCTTTCGGTCATTTGATCGAAGTTGACCGGGAGATCATGCTTGCCGGTATACTATTTCTATTCTATTGTTTGAGATAATTAACGACGCAAATAGTGATTGGCTCGAAAGTTACCAGACCGAATGGAGCTCGCGTTCACTTGCGAATCTAATGGATTTCGTTTTAACGTTAAATGGTCATTACGGCGATATCTAAATCGGCTTTCCGTGAATTTCTAGCGTTACTTTAGATATGCGATGTTGACTGTAAGTCACCAACCATCGCGATTACCTCCCATGCATTACCCGGCACTAGTCAAAATAACTTATCTCGGTTAGGTACGGCTAAAAGACATCCAGTCGGGCATCATCTCTGGATAGATCGTTACAGCCGCATTAATTGCCACGCTCCAGGGTGGCATCTATCGATGTTCTTAGTGATTAGCCACATAACCTAGTGATTAGCCACATAACCTAGTGATTAGCCACATAACCTAGTGATTAGCCACATAACCTAGTGATTAGTCACACAACCTAACCATGACTATCGTACAATTTCTGCGGTCCGAAGGTCAAAATACACTCGTGACTAGCCCGAGTACACTTCCCGACAACGCGACCTTTAATTTGTTCCCAGTAATCGATTTTGCTTTCGAGAATCGTATACCTTCGAAACAACCAGCTCTAATCCCAATTTTGCCGTGTGCTCGACGATTTTAAGAGTTTTTGTTATATCCGCACGTTCGTCTAAGTGCAAAATCCTTTAGGTAATATACCGCGACTTATTACGTAGTACTAGTTTCTAGCTCATAAAACAACTAAATGGCAATTCACAACAATCCCATATTTTGGAATATATGATGGTAACCTCAGTTGCTATCTTTAAATAGATTCGATATGTGGGTAACTATTCCGGCATTATTAGACGCTTACAATTTTAGCCGTAGCGATGGAGTCGATATAATTCAAAGCTACGTAAATATACATCTCTCCCAGTAGGATTATCTCCCGTAGATTTAACGTGAAGTTGTCAATGTCTCTAACGCGAACATGTAAAACTCCGCTCTAACGCGAACATGTAAAACTCCGCCATATCTCGCAAAAATGCGCGAATGACGTATTGGTATATAGAGCTCGGCTTTCTACGCGTTGGTGTCCTTACGGCAGTATTTCGCACTGCTATAATTCGTTCTGGGATTTAGTTTTGCAACCACAACCTTGTCGTTGGCCAGTTAATTTTCCAACTTGTACAACATTAAAATTACAATTGTAGGGATTTACACGTATGTCTTGTTATTGTTCAGGTCTGAATGTTAAGGTTGGATCTCGTGCTTGACCGCATTTACAGCATGAGATGCGGAGTGGTTGGCTGCTGATTAATAGTTGCATCCCCCCCCGTTGTCTATACATATCCGACGATCCTTTATCCTGTGACCAACGTAGTCATTACGAATGTACCACTGTAGAGTCCGTCTTCGAGCAGTATGTTCCACATGCCACCACTCGCTACCAGTGTTGTCGCTAAGATCGGGCCATTATCGTTTGTTCCATATGCATTTTCCTCTTGGTATGCGGTTTGCATCCGTTTCACGTTTAGAAATAGCGATATTAATGTTTCCATACACTATAAATATTGCAATTTCTTAGATCTTTACTCGTTGAGAAATGGCGAGTCTCGTAACAATACGCTTCCAAGTATATAAAAATGAAAATAACAAATAATATCCCTTTCTTCCACCCCGCGAGTGACTAACTGGCAATTTTCCTGTTGATTCTTGACGCCTCGTCAGGTGTTTTGCTCTTTGAATCCACAGCGAAACCTCTATATTCGGATAGCACTCTTGTAGTCTGAATGAATTTACGTTTGATATGGTTAATACGGTCAGTTACGTGGATAGCGCCCCTTATTCGTCCTGGTACCATGTTTAAGCATTTGTCAAATTCGTCCATTTATGAATTTTTCTATCGTAGTAGGCATTCGCGGACTCGTAGCTTATCCATTTTCGCTCAAGAATCCACTTTTATTTTATTTAAATGAGACTTTTCTTAGTTGTGAGCTAGGCTTTTATTTTAGCATTTCGCGTGCAAGTTTACATAAATTTAAAGCGACAACCAGCCGATATCCGAGCGGTTAATGGATTACACATAAATTCACATAATGCAGACTCGGAATCCGAATCGCTACGAGGTCGGCGTGTCACGAGTGATGTACTCGCGAAATGGTACATGGCTACGTGTGACGTATCGGTTGCTGGTTACATATCTGGATAAAGAACCGTATACGATCCAATGACCACACAAGCAGCTGAATCCCTACGCTGTGATGCGATTGGGCTAGCGTGTCGTTTGAGATCTGTGTTGGATGCTTCGTCTGTGTCGGTGCGCGCTGACGTAGCCATGTTGGTAGGAGTGACTGTACTGTTGGTGTGCGTTTGTCCTATCGGAATTCTGCTTTGTGTATTCTTATACATATCCATAGCGATATATGGATAACATAGGATGATCTAAGGCTACTTTGATTTTAGTCCCACGTGGTTGGCAAATGAACTAGGTTCTGTAAATGTTTTGTCGTCCTTTCGTTAATCGACATGTGTATTAAACAATTTCGCCATTCGTAGTGTTGTATTCGTCGCGTGTTTAGTGCTCGTGCATTGACACAAACGTATTATCCGTGTACTAGAATCTGTCATGCTCGTGTCCCGTCCATCGTATACAAGGTAACATATCACGTGAACACAACAGCGCTATTTACACGCAATAAACTAACCCACTGCTTTGTGTCGAAACATTTTAGCTTATTTGCCAACCACACGGTGCGCTCAGTGTCAGCTCTACGTGTATCACTAACATAACGATGGTAGATTACTCGGCAATACAACCCACACAATGACGACCCACATCGTGTATACGAGTAGATGAAATTTAGATTTAACAAAAAACATTATACTGATGTCTACGTGTATCCCTAACATCGCGATGGTAGATAACTCGCGGATACAAACCACACAATAACTTACCACTACGTTTGAGTAAATCTAATTTTAATACATCGCTTTTATCGATTTGCAAACATTAAATTAACCATCCTTCACCATCAATCAACACCTCGCATCGTATTTTTATCATTTAGCGTCACTATTTCTGCCGTTACCAAATAGGTTCGTTCATCCTGAGGAAATTAAGCTCGTTTTCCTGCACATCATCGATCTGGTTCTAAGCGAATTAGTGATGCAAATTATACAGCAGATATCTCTCTACATAGTTGCAACTGGCAACTCGTTCCCCAACCACTCATCCCAACCTGGCGATGGGCGATATTGAAATAGTTCAAGTGAACACTTGAGGCAATATAAAGTTTCAAATTGTACCTTTCTAAGCCTCGGTCGCTAATTCGCTTAATGTTCCATTCGCCCCATTATAATTATTTAGCCAACATTAACAACGCTAACAATTATACTAATTTAACTAACCACTCGAAGAAGTGAATGGATGTAATTTTGATGTCATTGAACGCCTGTTTTATTCAACTATATATTCGTTTGCGTTTAATGCGAACCGGATATATAGTAATGCTATGTATTGATGTTTGCAAATCAATATAAGGGTGTATGATACCGGAAGTACACGATGTTTGATAAAAACTACAGCACATAACACTAACTACCAGTATTTCATGTGGCCCTCATTTTATTCCTATATCGGGATTAAGAAATTTTTCTATATAAGAAGTAATTGGGTCTTGGCACAAGACGTAGGACTCAATATGCCAGTTTATGCTGAAGCATTGTAATTTTTGTTTTAATTGTAGAAAGATACATTATGGTGTATTTTGTGTCATGGTAGTGTGTAAAGCTGGAACGATTACGTTATTGCGGGGAATGCATTTCCTAAATCAAATAAATGCATGAATCCAATCCAAGTTTAAATCCGACGTTATCCTCATTGATGGGGTGGCCAGATGTACCTTGTCTAAGTGATAATCTTTACTGCAGCGTTCCATTCTGCTCGGTCCATCACGTCATCTACGGGTAAACCGCCTCTTTCCTCTTGCACTTGCCTAATGCACGCCTTTCTCGGTGGTCCCCGCTTCCTTTGGCCATGAACGTGAAATTCCAACGCGTTTGACGGATCAGGTTTACCTTCTAGCCCCAACAATCACCTTCGACATTTAATCGATTGTTTCCCCAAGTCCCAGTAGATAAACGAGATCATCGGATTTTCTTCTGTCCGTTAGTTTTACACCGCACATGTACCTCGCCAATGCTCTTTGTTTGCCTTAAGACGATCTTATCGTTTTCTCCCGACACTGTTTCACTCCCATGTAACATTGCAGTTCTGATACAGCTCCGATAAACAGTGCCTTTCGTCTTTAATGCGTATATCCTCCAATTATGCAACTACACGAACTATCGCAATGTAACCCACCCTACTCTTGTTTACGCTGATGCTGCTGCTTTGCATCACCCGCTTGTGTATTTTATCTCCCACACAGCGGAACCTTTAACCGTTTCCACTTAATCGCTTCAATCTTTCTGCCTGCTCTGCCCGTGTCGTTTTCCGGTCATTAATTTTGGGCAAACAAAATATTTAGCCCAATAATGGGCTGGCCCTCTTCACTTTTGCGCATCTGGCGTGAACCCACTTCCCACATTTTGGACAGACGTAAGCCTCGACCCTTTTATCACATGCTGCGCAGGGGTCCGCTCGACTCACGGATACCTCCCCTACTTAACATTTTACGAAGAGTTAATTAAAAGAAACTTCCGAGCAATCGTAATCTTTCCAGCTTCCCAGCGCACCTGTACGCCTTGGCCACTTAATTCCAGTAAATATATTATAAAAAAATAACTTAGATCATCCTAATAGCGTATAAACTACACACAACAGGAACCGAGGGACTACGCATTTCACGATGGTACCTTTACTTTATACCACGTGGTTAGTTCGGTACACACTAATACAGACGGAGTAGACGGCGCACGTCCCAAACGTCACGTGCTAGCGCCAATTCATCACGGGGATAGGGACTGCTGGTTGTGTGGTCGGGCGATTGTATATGGTCTTTATCCAGATAGTTAACCAGTCACCGATACTTGACACGTCGCCATGTGCCACTCGACGATTACATCATCTATACACGCGGCCTTGAATTGATTCGAATTATACCGAGTCTGCATTATGAATTAATTATTCGCGCAGCTGAACGCGGCTTGCCCATCGATAAAAATGTAATTAAAACGCAAAATATAATTTTCTTACGCTCCGTGCTGAGAAAATGGCTGGTAAACCCACAAATTCTTAACGTCTAATGACCACCATGGATAAGACATGCATACCGCTATGGCATGCGGCACATTACCTATTCCACGCATAAGAATGCGGTTACGATTATGTATACTGAAATTATACACGACACAGCTGCACTAAGATAAACAACGCTTCGAATCGGTTTGGTTTACGTCAAATTGCGAAATCGATACACAATTTCACTGACTACTGTACGAGAGTAAATTCACGAATCTATATGCAATGACAAATTAAATGCGGTATTTGCTACAATAGTTTTCTGCGTCTATTATGCGGATCACCTTTGTTTTCTTGAAGGCATGAAAGCTTTTAACACGAGGTTGGTTATGTATTTCCGAACAATCTTTTTAGCGGTGACACGCCCGTCTTTGAAACATCGATTTTGGCCATGTATGATCACTGATTTTAAGCAGTACCCAGTTGTTCCTTTAACCTCTCCAGTATTCGCCACTCGTAGGGCGATGCCGTTGTACGCTGGAAATCCCTTAACTAGCGGGCAGTTTGATAATCCTTTCTAACTACCCGACCTTTTAACACTAGTGGATCGTCTATTGTTTTGTGTACTATCTATCTTGTTGCTACATATAACGCCCCTCATGACCCGTAACGATTTAAGTATTCACGGATTCAAGGTAGCGGATGATCGTATCAGCACACTGTGTGCTGTTGGCTCGGTGGGTCGCTCTCCATTTTCACGATTCTGAGGTAAACCGCATCGCCACGAATTCCCCTCTTATTTTCCATCACTCCGTGTGCATTGACTCTTTAGTTAGTGATCATGAGCAATTCACAATCCAAGGAACGTTGAATCAGTCCGTTGTGCTAATCTTGTATTTTTGCTCGTCTCGAATGCTGCCCTGAATCGTAGTATGGGTTAACATGTATAGAACGCTTCCGGTAACATTACTAGCAGTCCTTGCGCAATTTCGTGCATGCCACCACATGTACCGAGCGTTGTGGCTAGGAACCGTGTCTGCGTTTAGCTCAATTAAGCGTTAATGCTAAAGTTACCTCTATAAATCAGTTACTATCGCAGTCCCGTCACAAGTCTAGGTCGGTCCGAAAGTCTAATTTGCTTTTTGAAAACCAGGCAATGATATATTATACTCCTTGGAACGCGCACAACTGTTGCATTAACATACATCGAATGCAATATTTATTCATGCTAAACAGCGTGTATATTACGCCCTATTGATAAATAAAATGTTTAAACCTGTCGCTAACCCGCGAATATGTAACGTGTACCGCCTGTGATGTTGACGGCAGTGAGTCTATCTTATTTTGTCCACTTAGGCTATCATCGAGCATAGCCTCGACGCTTTGTCGCCAGATATTGAGATTCTTGACAACCCGACCCCGCCAAGGTTTATATTGAGTTGTACGGGCTATGATGACCCAAGTACTGCTTTACCCGGTTTTGTCGTATCCACTGTAAGTTTCGACCTATATCTGTAACGCAGGTTTCGAGAACCGGCGAACTATCTATACAGTGTACTAGTTTTGCACAAATTCAGGCGACCCATCGGAAGATAGTTGAATTATCGCTCACCCTCAAATGTCTTCACGTGCCACCACATGTGGGGGTCTTGAAGGTAGTGGTAGTATTCGGGTCGCTAATTTAGCAGTACTGCGGGTAATTGAATTGACTGAAATGTTTGTCTGGTCTATTTTGGACATATACCCCATCCGTTCAAATAACTGTGGTATGCAGCATGATGCGCGCCATAGTCAACGATAACATTTATGATAGGTTTCCATTCACCAACTGCATCGATAACATGCTCTCGGTAATGGTCGATTTTACTAACGCGTCACTCGACACGCAGCGAGATTATCAAAATGTCCGGTACACTGTATTTAGCATAGCATCGATGTACACTCGATGCCTAACGGTTGCCTTCGAGGTAGTTTTGTTTCAACTGCTATATATCCAGCCAAAGCTAAACCTAAGAATATCCTCCCATGCCACCACATGTCGGGATTGTTAGGAATTGTTATAGGTTAGACATATTGCCGTTGTTCACGCTCCCTTTATCCTTAAAACCGTAATCCTCTGTTCTGACTCGTTTCCCCAGTAAGTTCACGATTTGTTTAGCAAGTCTTGGAATTGCGACAATTTTCACCGTTGTTGCGCTCTTCGGGTACCTTGCGTAAAGGAGGTAGATGAGTTAATGGTTTACCATTACATTAACGTCTTGTTCCACACACCGAACTATATCTTCGAGAGCTAGTCGAAGATCGTAATCGCACATTATGTTGCTCGAATGTGGAGATACTTGCGCTACTGTACCTTTTGCATAAAATTTACTATCATACAGATCACGGCGATGTAACCGAAACGTAACTAAATCAATTCGTTGTTCCGTGTATGCCAGCACATTTCGAGACGGTAGTCGTGTCGGTATCTTTGTCGTTCATCGCACTCGGTTCTATTCTAGACCCGATTCTTACCGGTTGAAAGGCTTAAAAGCGTCTTTGCTTAGTCGGAAGTTTAAATATCGTGGTCATCCGCACATTCCCCCCCCCCCAAGCGTTCGCATTCGTTCACGTATTTACTAAACAACGTCATGTAGGGCATATACGTACTGTCGGGTTTCGTGTACTGATCATGCGTTCTTAGTATGTTAGGACAACATAGATTAATAATGCAATTGCGATTTGTCTAGTGTCGTTCTAGTGCCGGGTGAATATATTGACGTAAAAACAGAATTTATACTATGCGTTTAATAGATAATCTGTTTAGGTGTATATTGAAAACGAGGAGCACCGCTTAACATAAATAACGCCGCCCATATACGAATGGCGTATTGGTATATAGAGCTAGGTGTAAATGCGTTAGTGTTCTTATCCCAGTATTTCGGACTGCAATAATTCATCCTGGAATTATCAGTCTTGTAACTCACTTCTGCGCTGTCGTTGGCCACTTAATTATCCGACTCGTGCAATTTTATAATTAGGCTTGTGAACTACACCTGAATGTCCTAATATTATGGTCTGCATAAGGTTGGATCTCGTGCTTGGTCGCATACAGCATGAGATGCGGAGTTGTTGGCAGATCTCCCCCCCCCCGGTTGTCTCTCCACATACCCAACGATCCATTATCGCGTGACCAACGTAGTCATTATGAAGGTAACGCTGTATAGTCCGTCCTTGAGAAATATGTTCCACATGCCACCACATGCTGCCAGAGTCGTCTCGTCTGTTCCATATACATTGTCTTATTGGTTTCCGGTTTGCGTCCGTTTAATGTTGAGAAATGATAGCGACATCAATGCTTCCATATACACTGGTGCGAGTCTTGTAACAAATCGCTCACAAGTATCAACATAAATAACATCGATTACACCCCACGAGTGACTAACTGGCAGTTTCCTTGCTGATCCTTTATGCCTATTGAGATGTTTTGCTCATTTTTACCTGGCATCTCGAGTAACGTTAACTACTTTCATTGTGTGCGACCCTTGATTACATGTTCAGTGCGTAGCGATAATTAGATCCTGGAGCAATACCAAATTTTAACGAGACTAATATTACCCCAATCATTAACAACGGGGTTTGGCCTGTAACACAACCGTGCAGATGTGGCATATATCTGTTAAATATAGCGTACATTGGAGTTAATTCGTTTAGCGATATCGGATCACATTTACCAATGATTACCCCGCGTCATTTAATGTTAACCCTCTTTCTCCAATATAGAGGACGCTCTGTCCAAACCTCCTGGTGATTCGTAATGCGATCACCAGATAAAGAATGACCGGATATAACGTAGTGATTACACCCAGCCTTAAACTAAACATCCATATATATTGAAATCTATTGCAGTTTAATCCTTACATTTTACCGTACTAACGGTGCATATAAGAACGTCGTAGATCGGTGTTGCAAGTAGAAAGGCGAGTTGCGTTTATACACTGCCGCTGTTACAATGCTCAGCGCTATTTTCGATGGTATGAATGTGTGGCGATAACCTAGCCACACCCTAAGTAGTGCATGCCTTCAGTAGTCCACGAGAAAATTAATAGTGAATTGCGGATATTAATTTTGATCAATAAGATTCGACGCACATGAACGCGGTAGAATAAGATTTAGCGTGCATGAAATACTTGCGACAATGGAGGTTGCTAATTATATAGCATTAATTAAGACGCCGAGGATCTCAATAGATTTACTTGAATCACGGGGCCCTGCTTTCTACCATGTAGATCTAGCAGCTATGCGACTATAGCAACAATCATTGGTACTCTAAGCAAGGCCAGCTGCCATACCCGCTTGGGCTGTATAACCCTAAAAGGCCGATTGTGAGAATATGCATTGCGATCCACTAAATGTCTCTGCACCGTGTATGTCTGGTATAAATGTGTATCTCTTGTATATGTTGTATCTATGTCTGATGTAAGCACCTCTGCACGCACAATCGCACTGTGTACGTGGATCACAATGCATATATCGAACGGGATGAAGATGACTGTCGACATAGCAATGCTGCCATTATTGTATAGCAAAATCCCCGCCGAAAGTAAGGTCGCCTTAATTTCAGGCTAAATATAACCGGGTACTGAGGCGAGCCATTTTCTTCCATCTGTCGCTTGTATTGGTGTGAACTTAGTGGACAATACACTAAACAACAAAATAATCAAACTAAGTGTGTAATGAATTCTATGTTGGAAAGGAGCGCTTCAGCTTAGTAACTGGGCGAGAATTACTGGTAAATTAGGCATGGGTGTTCCATATATAGAACCAATAACAAGTAATTACGATCTCAATAGACAATAGTTCTGATATAGTACCCCGAGTTACAATTATGCGTTAATAAAGGACATTAGCCGTTGTTAAATCGCCGTATCTTATCGCCGAGTTAAAAAAAAATTCCTCAAACATATCGAAATGACAAATTGGGATCCCAATAAAATCCGAGTAACTTGGTAACAACCGAATGAGGTCGGATCAAAGAGTGCGGTCTTAAGAACCAGGTAATTCCGGCTATGATTAATTCAAATTATCGAATTTCGACAAAAGAAGACCTGCTCCATCCCATTCGGATGGGATTCACCAATCCATTCACTACATGCGTTTATGAATCAAATAAAACCCACAACAGTTGAATATAGTGACAGCTTCTCATTGTTATGACTAAATAAATACTCGAAACAAAACGTTATAAATGTATCAAGAAATTCCATTGTTCGTAGTTTGCAGGTTTATCAGTCATGTTGCCTGTGTACCGAGACTATATGTGTAGTAGTATTTGAGCCTCGCGAGAGTGATGTAGTATTTTGTATGATGGTTTTTACCGCCATGAGTGATAATTTTGGCGTTTATTCACTCCCAATTCGTACAAGTAGCAATGACTTGATAATTATAGCGTGTTGTATTGTACTAGATGATTTATCGTGAAACACGCCTCGATTTTGGCTGTAGTGGCAGATTATTGTTAGGTTTGAATGGCATTTGTGTACCTTCAATGGAAATGAATTTACAACACGCTGAAAATATTCGTAGACTAACGCAATGCTACTACCCACGTCTAGTATTGTCAAGTGTAGTGGCTGTTAATTTGATCTCAAGGTGCATATGCAGTGTGTTGTTAGTAATGATTAACTGAATAATGGATCGTTTTGATACTATGCTGTAACATTCGTACCAAAATCCTAACCATTATGCTTCTAAATGGTGCCTAGAAGATTAATCCGGGAATGTTACCCGGTAACCGTTACCCGCGCAAGTGCGCATCCCGCATTGGATAATACGCGCGTCAGTTTCCGAAATGTTTATCAAGACCCGATGGCTACATTAAACGCACGTTTATTGGGTCATAAAATTTAAAAGGAACGATTTTTGCGTGCTAATTTATCGATGTGTAGTATATTTAACTTGTCCAAAATGAGGTTTTTCTTACTGTGCACATTGGCTTGTATTAACAACCACTGTATATACGCCTCTTGTATTTGATGGTTTAATAACAAAACCGTTATGATTATAGTAGATGAGGGTTTTTTATGAAAAAGCTTTGTATGCCCTGTATACTGTTGGGTGTTAAAATTGAATGATTAAAGTAATTACATTATAGTCTTAGAGCATTAGACTATTGTGTCACGTATAGTGTATGTGAAAGTTCAGCTACTGAATACACTGATCAAATTTCATTTTCATTCCATTTCATCCCATTGCATTCCATTTCATCCCATTGCATTGCATTCCATTTCATCCCATTGCATTGCATTCCATTTCATCCCATTGCATTGCATTCCATTTCAATTAATTTTGTTTACTCTACTGCCTTGTACAATAAAGTTTTTATCACCCGTATTTTTCAATGTGTCATGTCCATCTACAAAGATCATTAGATTTGCTTTACGGAAGCGTATCTACTTAGATCCCTGAACTGTTCTATTACGAGTTCGGGTAGCTAATTATTTACCTCGGTAAATGGTTGAGTGATTTGGTTGCCGAGTCGCCTATATACAGCCTGAATTTTGTGACGATACCGTCAGCTTATTTCGATCGATCTCATCTATGAATCCGGCGAGAAAGTTAAATCGAAGAGTTCGCCACTTGGCTGGTGCATACAGCAAACTGATTCTGTGTGTAGATTACTCATCAAAACGCATCGTGTTAGTTGTACAAATGTTTGGCTCGTGGTATTGTATGTCATGTAATAGACGAGATTTGTCCCCGTCGTCGCCAGTTCTTGGCTACTTAATGACACCGGTATTTACAGTTCTTGGCTACTTAATGACACCGGTATTTACATCTATATCTATGTACACTATTTAACTGCGCTGGTTTAATTTTCATGAATTTGACATTATTATTAACAATTCATCATAAAAATACTTTAATTGAAATGCGAGTTTACAAATGTGGAATACCAATACTATAGTTAAAAATCAATGCGAGTCCAATGGGAATTAAGAGGCTAAGAAAGGAGGTGCCAGATGTGTGAACTTATCTGGGGCACCCCCCCCCCAAGTCTAGATGATAAAGCACTTCACAAAACGTCAAAGGATGATAGTGAATCGCTATAGTATGAATATCCAACTGAAAATTTCAAGTGGCAAATATTTAATAACCAGCATAAAGAATCGATTCTAATTTCGTTGGACTCTACCAGGCGAACTGCTTAATTTGCACTTTGGAAAGCACTTGGGTTTTATATCGGTCAATTTCTTCCAATAATCGTACACCCGTAATTGAAATGCATGGTTCCTTTCCGTGCTTTTGGCAAATTCAGCCGTAAAATCTGAAACGTTCATAATATTATCGTTACTATGGTCTATTAAACAAAGCTTTCATTAAACGGTTGTCACAAATTATAGGCTTTTTACACAATAGTCTTTTGAACATGATATCATGTACATATAACGGTGTTTAGTATGGTCTAAATGACTACAATGGTTAATATATCTCTGAGCGCTTTGCTGAAGAGTAACAAGCTGATGAAGTTTGAATTTCTATGTATTGCCTCGGATTTCAACGCAGAACAAAAATGGGAAGATAAGTCTGATATAGCATATTCGGGTTTTTTGGTAACGACTTATTTTTTGGCTAATTTGTTTTTATACGACATAGGATCGACCTCCGATTACTTTTTAGTATTTAACTTCACGTACGGGTTAAATGTTGGCACTCTTAAATTGCAAACGAAAGTTGTCTAGTATTTTTGACCAAGTAACGTGTAATTTGTTTTAGAAATAGTTGCCGAAAGTTCGTTTGTATGGAACCACGTAATGAATTTACATGGCATATTCGTTACCAATGTACTTACGGTAACAGTTATGTTTCAGTTAAAAGGTTTAAAAACATGCTTTGAAATTTGAATATCTGTTATAGCTTTCACATGATCTATATTTACAATGACTTCAGGAGCTCACTGTGGTTCTGTATGGAAGAAAGTAACTAAAACCCTTTGTAATTTGGGATTCATCTTCAGTAATGGCATCCCCACATTTAAATTCTTTGGGAGGGTCAGTAGATAATTATTCTACCGACTATTAGATTTGTTATTAACGAATTTAAAATGCCCCGTGTTTCTTTATTGTCTATATATCAATAACATGCCATGAGTTTCTCTATGCGTATCTAATAATTGATGTGACTTGATTGTGTACCGTTTGTAGCGTGATATGTTTATGGGAGTACGTTTAGTTAAAATATGCGGTTTTTGCTCCAAGTGCTTAGATTACTGAGGTCATCCCGAGTTTACATTTTAGCTCTCTGTACATTTGTTTCTATTTGCATTTCATTCCCGAGGCTTTCATTGATCATGTTTAAAATATTAAACGCAGTTTACATAAACACTGCCGATAAGAGTGGCAGTGGTTTGCTATGCGAGTGTGTGAAATGGTAGGCAACAGGGCCATACCTCTATTAAAGCTAGTACAAAAATGATGACTGTTGAAATACCACAGAATCAGTGAGCTTAGTTAAATGATCATCGTGCGATTAGTGATGCTGTTCACTGTATTCCGTTTACATTTCTTCGCCATGTGTACATGATATACCTTTAATCAATTATTTGATGACTACTTCTATAGTATCGATGTTGCATCGCCTGGGTATGTAGAAATATCCGTATTTGTGCTCGAATTATTCGCCGACTTTCGGACGACTTTATAAACCTATTAAAATTCGTACATTCGCACATTTTAAAAACTGTGATATGATCTTGCTGCGCGCAATTTTAGTGGCGAGGGCACCATTGATACCACAATCTGGTTAAAAATTGTACATGGGTCTTGTATGTTATTTACGGGGTTCTCTGTACTCGGTCCGTACATCGCATATTCATGAATATTTGTTGGTAGCGCACTGACGCGATGGCGTGGTCGATATCACTAACCGGGTGTATAAGTGTTTAATTCCGGATAAATTAAATATTGAATAAAAATTCTTAGATGAGATAACGCGAAACATCCAACGGGTCCGCATCTAAGGTTGCGAGACGATTATAATTGAACGTTGAAAGAGTATGCCGGACTAATTCAACTAAACCGGTTAATGATGGTGACCGACTACCAATACAGAGGTAGGCTGTTCACTGTGGTTCTCGTGTGAAGGGGGAAAACCCCCTAGATTCCTATTGCGCAAAAAAACCGCCCGTAATGGAGAACGAGTTGGAAAGTGGACCGTCCAGTAGCGCCTGTCGATTAATCCAAACCACACTAAGAGCCCGAGTCCATTGAAAAAAAAACATACTGAAATGCCAAAATTAGACGGTAAATCCGAAACGCTGAGGACTAAATCTCGGTAGGCCTAGATTAGTCCGTCTGGCAAAAGTTGCCGCCACCCAACAGACTGGCCATTTATCAGATGGATTCTAACTCTAGTTGCATTAATATCGCCATCTTTGAATTAGTGACGAATTTCATATTTCAGAGCCGCAACTGAATAAAATTTTAGACATGAAGACGATCGTGGGGATAGCGACTAGTACCGTCTCGTGTGTGTCATGCTGTATTTTCGCAGTACAAAATGACCTTCCTTTAGAATTTACACTAAAACCACGCTGAGTGGGCGTGACGAACATAATGAACCTTCCGAGAGGCAATAATGTCTATTAATCTATAGAAGACGGATACGCGCCTTGCTAAATTTTTATGCGAGCGTTGTCTGTTTTAAACATAATAGGATGCGTTTAGGTGCCAGTAGTATGTCAAAGCAATAAAAATTGAAAAATTGAAAAATGTAATGTTAGAAAGCGATCCCGAAAATCACAGCGCGTTTTGTACGAGGGGCTGCAAGCGCGATGGTGGAAGACGAGCGGGTTGAACGAACAGACAAGTTG
>WURV02220384.1:0-10478 GCA_011762755.2 Epimenia babai
CGCAATATCTAAGATTTAATAACGTTTAACCTGCAATAATGATCAAGTGCAGAATACCACTACCAATGTACGTATTTTTGGCCCGCCAGTGTTGCTAGCGGTTATGATAGTGTCGATTAGGGTGAGGAATTTTAATGGAATGACACAATAGAGAGCTAAAGAATAAATATTATAATGCAATTCGGATAATGTACTCGGTGATAGGGAGATGTCGAACTTCAGGGCTAGAGATGCTAACTTGTTTAGAACTTTTTTCGACAATGATTGAACTAATCTTAACATTCGGATGTGAATTGTGGGGGGATTTAGTGACATGGCCAATAAGTTATAATTAAAATTCATTAAGCACATAATGGGAGTAAAGCAGAGCACTGCTAGTCGTATAGTTCTGGGAGAAGTGGGTGTATACCCAATAAAACTGAACATAAAGGCTAGGGTAATATACTTTTAGGCGAAAGAAGATATAAGAATCAAAGTATAATCAACATAAATAATAATGACTAACCGTGTAGGTGGACTAAATTTGTGTATGGCGCTCTCGATAATAGCGGACTGAGCTTTATGTATAGTGGACCAAAATTCTGAACTTCTCGTGTCTCAAAAAAAAAATGTTTTCGGTAAGAATTCTGGAATTCAACAGGGATAGGAGAATGAAATTAGAGAATCCACCAGTTACATGTATGGGGGAGATAAAAAAGAAATGGGGTAATACTTAAAGGGAGGGGAACATAAGTCATGGAGATATTTTATGAAATTACGCATTAGCAACCTGCCTATCCCCGTCGAAACGGGGCGTTGTACGAACACACCAAGACATATGCGGCTGTCAATTACGTGACATTGGGGAAGTGGGAGACTGGGCCCATTACTTACTAAAGTGCACCCAATTACTGTCTATAAGGACGGACCATACACCTATGTAATTCAATCGATATCCTGACGCCAACAGGAGGGACAGAGTGTGCAACCCTATCGACAATGCTGGCAATAAAAAACTCTTCAGAGAGACGTCATATTTTTTATCAAACAGATGATAAGGCTCATATAAGATATGGACAATCAAAAGATAAAGTGCGTTTTGGCCATCTTGTCATATCGGACGCGTAGAAACCTCTTGCTGCATAGGCTACTCGCAATGGCGTCAAAGCCACATTCTAGCGACATTCTAGTAGGCATTGTTTGTATTATTATTCTGTTCCCTTCTAATAAATTGAATTGAAATTTAAATTGACTGGGCGTGACCATAAATAGACTGAGAAAATTGTTCTGATTATGCCGACAACCGAGGACCGTTTCTACTACTATGTCTCTTATTGTAACGGTATCCTTTTAATAAAAGATCCACATCATTTATTATCGATAAATTCCATTTTGATAGGTCATGAATTGCTTTGTGTATATAAATTAGAAAACGATTCACAGTTAACATAAAATCACGATCGAGTTGTGTTTTTGAATGCGCACCTTGATTTAACTTGAAGTCGTTTTGTTTAATGTGATCGATTCGGAGAGAATGAACGATATGATGAATATCTCCGCCTTATATAAAATTGACACGTTTATTGCGTCACATACCTAAAATCATCCCAAACTCACCGGAACAACAATTTTATCGGGAGTGATTGTGCGTCCAGTGAAATGCAAACGTTCATGCCAGGGTGTCTTATTACATCCGGCGACAAAATCTCATTTTCCCCGATTTATATCTCGTTTTCCCCGACCCCGATCTGGTGATCAATTTGTTCGATTTTGAACCGTATTGCTTGTGTTTATAGTTAATCATAGTAGCCATAAATTTTTTAACTGTCTTAGATAGCCGTGTGTTAAAAGGGCGCTATAAACCAATAAAATTTTATTTCATTTCATTCCATTCTATTGATATATTATGATATGATCTTCACATATGAAGAAGGTAAAGAATAACTACAACATTTATAAAGTAATAGCATTTATTGGTAGTGGCCTATAAAGGCTTTCAAATGCGGTTGACAATAAATTTTCGGTAGCTATTCAGCGCATATAAAAGTCCTTCGACACTCACATATAGCCCTCCTAAGGATAATATCGAGAATCCACTTATTTTGGAGACGGGTTAACTGCAGAAATCGGGATAAAGCCTTGCTGAGGATCATCAAATTAAACATCTAGTTTGTCGCACTTAAAATTGAACACATATCTACATGATTTAAGGTATGACGATAATGAGCGATCGCAACACTAATATTCGAGGGCCTATTTATCAGTGTGAGGTATGGGGCATGGCCTGCATCGCGGCGAACGATATAGGGTGAGTAATGTCTTTTAATAAATGCTTAGGTATCCGAGTGAGTACGCCAACTGTCATGGTATATGGGGAAATAGGAAAACGGCAGCTGTGTATTGCCACGAAGGTTCGGCTAATCGCATTTTTACTGAAACTGTGAGTATGGGAAGAGAAAAACTGTAAATATTTGTACAATGAGTGTTTTCGGTGTAACGTAGCCCAGCAAAGGAACTCGTGGCTTGCAAAAGTACGGCATTTGTTCGAATCTAATGGTTCTGGGAATGTGTGCACGCATCAAGGTGGGTCGCAGTGGATTCATCCGTGAGTTTAGACAAAGGTTAATACATCAGGATGACCAGTGATGGCGGGTTGAAGTTTGCATAGCGGGCAGGTGTTGCCTCTACCGTCACATACAATCAGGTCCGTCCTGCCATTTTGTCTCGTCCTTAAGATGCGCCTTTAGACTGCGTATCTCTCTTACTAGACCTCGTCTCTCATCGCACAATCTTCGAGCAGAACGAAGTCGATGGGAAGATTCGAAACTAGAGTCGGAAAAGCGATTGTGTCGATGCAAGAAAGACGTCGAGTGCGTGTATCACGTGGCAATGGCGTGTCATCGATATGATGTCGCTCGCCAGAAATACTCGAAACCTTATTTCACATTTCGACGTAATTTTTTAAAATTTGCAGAATTGTTAACTCCGCATGATATAGAGTGTGTATGTAACTTTTCGCGTTTTGAGTTCTTTGTATTGAAGGATGTAAATGATTATTTGATTATGACCGTACACAGCATTACATGTTTGATGTTTTTTGTATTTATGTTTGTTATTCTATTGGTTCATACCTAATAAGAGGAAATTATTTTATTTGGTGAAGAGGCCATTTTTTCCATGTTTAGAATCCTTCATCGCGCACAAGCACCGCATGTACGCCTGAGTCACCCCTCTGTTGTTATCCGCGCGCCTCACAACGGTGGTCATAACTTCTATAACTATCGAGATCCCATAAAGAGTTATGTCTAACGACGATTAATACATAAATTATTGAACCTATTCGCATGCGAGAACAAACGCCAAAAAAATGCTCACTTACCGATTTTATAAACGTTTGAGTTTGTGGATGACTGTTCAGCAATGACCAAAACGTCGGCTCGGTCAAGCACACAGCAGTGGCCAAAGCGTCGGCACGGTCAAACACACAGCAGTGACCAAAACGTCGGCACGGTCAAGTACATAGCAGTGACCAAAATGTCGGCACGGTCAAGCACACAGCAATGGCCAAAACGTCGGCACGGTCAAGTACATAGCTATGACCAATGTGGCTACTAGATAGCCACCAAAAATATAGAAAAACGTTAAGTTAAACAGGACACAATTACCGATCAGAGAGCGGGTGACTTTTACACTGGCCTCTATACTTTTAGTCCTTTTAGTTACCCCGAGTGATCATATTTCTACTAGGCAATGACAACTCATCTCTACGAGAGTCCTAGAGGGACAAAGGCGTCGGCGTGCGTATTCCCGCCAAATCTGTAACTACTGCGCCAGCAAGGTACGCTGGACGCTAGAACTAACCTGCATACTGCACAATTAAAGTTTGGCATACAATATCGGTATTAAGCTATACTCCCAATAAAAGGTTTAGACAACATCGTGACAAAAGCATTTACCTAAAAGGTGCAATGCACATCTAATTCATGATTCGCAAATCTCACTTTTTAGTTACAGCATTAAACACAATAAGATGTGTTGGCAAACTTGTATGATCAGTCAGCACTAACAAATTTTCGAAGAATTACCACTACCACCATCGCCGTTGCTAATGCCATGCCATTGCAATTACTATTCGTATTACCATAACCATTGATATTTAAAATGTCTCGCCTTCTTCCAACATCTATCATGTCGGCGCCATAATCATCCAACTTCAAGGGCCAACTATCGCTCTCTCTTCGAGATTTGTCCCGTAGATAACATAACTGGGTCGTTAAGATGATTATTATCGTATAAGTTAAATACCTGCCTGAGTAAAACAAGTAGATTCAAGTAGATAAGTAATCAGAACAGCGGCAATAAGGTAGAAATTTAGATTACTGATAGGTAAAAATATACACACGGTGAATGTATTTAGGATTTATGGCGTATGTGATATGGCGTATGTGATATGGCGTCGGTGATATGGCGTAGGTGATATGGCGTAGGAGATATGGCGTATGTGATATGGCGTATGCGATATGGCGTATGTGAGTGGAAGAGAGACTAGTCCCCTGTAGCTGGCGAGAAATCCTTTGTCTCTATCCATTTCGTCAGTGTAAACTGTAAACCATCAGGCTTGTATATTTGTTAGGTATGCTTAATTGTAAGTCACTATAAAAAATAAAACGATTAAGTGATAATTCAGCAGCTATCGCAAAATTTTCCGTAATCGTTGAATTTTTTTGTAGTAAAGACAAAAGCACTAATGACTACAAAAAGAGTTCTTATCTTTTGATATAATCACCATCGATATGTTTCGAAACGTTTTCTATAGTTATTACGTTCAATTTTTCTGTTACGCTTATCTTCTACTATGAGCCATTCTCATAATCGCAATTGTTATCCACATCGTCATCGCCGTCCGTGAGCTATTCCAATGGACTTCATCCGTCGTTCTTATATACGTCGACCAAAAACCTTCTTACAGACAGCTTGAAGCAAAGCTTTGTTTTGACTGGCAAAAGATACGTGACTGTTGACCAACTGACCACCTCAAAGACATGGATTACTGGGAAATTTTGAACAAAATATTTCACATTCCAATATTTTTATTCCAGTGAAGGCATGATTATGTGTTATTAAAATATTTCACAATTCTATTAAATACAACTGGAATAAAAATCTAAATTTACGTCAATCAATCTTTTCTACCAATTTTATGAAAAAATATATATATATATATATATATACATATATTAAATTGAAAAAGCCGAGTGGTACCAGTAAGTGGGCCACGCTCGAACTTGATCAAATCATTGAAAAGTTTGGAAATGTGTGTGGTTTAAAAAAATGTATTGAAATGAAGCAAGACGACTTGAAAGATATTTATTATTCCCATCCGCTCACTGAGAGGCACAACTGAGCAACTTAACAAATAACGCAAAATCAAAGCATATTATGAGTTAAAGGCACAGTTGATAAATGGACTTATCACGTGGTGCCCTTGGTTGGCTTACTGCAGCTTCATTCCAACCACGAAACCAAAATTCAAAATGTAGTAAAAATGCCAAAAGTTTAAAATATACGGAGTTAAGGGTAGCGATGTATATAATTATATAATATTTCTATCACAAATTATATACAGCGCATATACATTCATAATAAAATATTTTGCAATAATTGAGTTGAACAACGTCATTATATACACTGAATATAGAAATATGGGACATCTAGATATATATTGGGTCAGTGAGCGGGGCGTCGTGGAAAGGTCCATTGCTCACAATTGTGACGGTTACGATGTCCCGTGCACACTAAACTGATGCTGTAAAAAACGTCATCAACCTTGTCTCACTCGCCAAATAACTGCGTTTCACAACATTTTTTAAAAGACACTGATGATTGATGGAAAATTATGTATTATTATATAATTACAAAAGAAACGTAAAAATGAAGGATTAACAGGAGTAGGATGCTATCTGATTGAAATATATGAATATTATAGGTAATATAGCAATAAGATATTTTATATGAAAGAGGATAAAGAGTTAAGAAACTTTATGAAAACTTAGAAGCATGGAATCGTCGGTCTATTAAATCCACGAGACATTTTTTTATGTAGGAAAGAGAAATCCAACAATATAAACGTGCAATTTCAAAGAGAGCGATTAAGTAGATTTAAAATACTTAGAAGTTTTGATATTTAAAATTTCTTAATTGTCTCCCTTGTATAAGCCAATCACGCACTAATATCTATATACGCTCTAAAATCCCGTGCCGCGCATAGGAATATTGTATTTCTGTTTTTTTTATGAAACAGTCGACTTCAGCTACATAAAAGATGTAGATTTGCTGAGAGGTTAAGAGGGCACGTACTCGATGCTCGCGTAGTATTTTCTATAGTTATTTGACTACTGTCACAAGCCATATCATTTCTAAGCCTTACGTTTGTTAAAATTGAAATATAAACAGGAATGCCTATATATCGTTGTTGGGTCATTCTAAAATGTTAAATTGAACGTGGTTAATTTAAATTCATTGAAAGGATATCCTTTAGGTCAAACTGAAAGTAAAATATAGTCAAACTGAAAGTAAAAATATTTGAGCACAAAATTTCTGATAGGGGCTTTCGAATCTCTATTATGTAATGCAACCAATCTTTGCTCAAGATACCAAAAAAGAAACTGAAATTCGCATTGTTAATTATGTATCGACAGTCAGTAGGGAAGATGTAATTGTACGAATAAAAAGAACTTTAACGTGTATGATAGTGGTCGAAAGACTTATGTTAACGTTACCGCTATTGCGAAAGTGTGAAAAGTGAAAGGTTGTGATTAATTCATAAGAAAAATCACCTTATAAAATATAAAAAACATGAAAGCTGTAATTTATAAACAAAAAAGAATGAAAACACGATTACCTGCGCTAGGAACAATGGAGTTGTGACTAAGTGTCAATAAAATCATTAGGTCGTGCTAGGACAAAAAATATAGATTATACAGACGTAGTTAAGACGATTCCCCACAGTTAATATATGTGAATCTTCGTGAGTAACATCTCAACCGTGACTGAATCACGTGCCGAAGGTGTACAACATTGGAGTGGTTTGGATGTTGATTTCAACTATGGTTTGAAATTTCGATTGGACTATAGCTGGGACATTTGTTTGTGCCTTTGGAAACTCTGGTTTGGACTATGGTTTGCACCCGAGTTTGGACCATAAAATAGACGTAATGGGGAAACGTTGGGAAGAGTGCGGGTATAGTGACACTCATGTAGACACACCAATCTGGGTGCCTTGTGTACATTTCTTATAAATACCTTTAGAGTGTAAGTCAATTTTAGCATATAAACTTCACAAGGCGTTCGTTGCTACATTTTCATGGCCAGTGCAATTTCGTTTAAAATTTCGTGTGAATATCGCTTCACTTTGTTTTTCTGGACAGAAAACTACTATAACTATCAAATATAAAATCACTACATTTACCTGACTGGTGTTTCTGTAATGGCTATGACTTCAAATTGAAAAGTGGCAGAAGACAAATATGATTTTGTATGTGACAGGGTTAACACCGCACAACAGCCTCCAGGTAAATCACAGTTTTTTTGATATCGCAAATAAATCAAAATCAAAATTAAATTTAAATAATATAGTAATATATAGCCCAGAAATGTGCTAATGATGCAAATCGCAGGAAAGCAATCTCTGAAGTATTCCTCAGTAAATAAGATAAGATAAAACAATATACATAATGGGAAAAGGATCATGTTTGGGTCAGTGCTTTGCGTAGTTTCACGTTTCGTGTGTAGGACTCCGCCGTTAATTATCCAGTTTCTGCTATGAGCGAGTCAAATCGGAGTTGTCTGTCAAACTGCTTCACTACGTTTTCGGACCGCAGAGTATGGCAGCCATATCCTTACGAAACTTTGACCCAACGAGCATAAGAACGTAGAAATTGAGTGCGTAATTAGGGTGACGTATTATGTTCAGCGAAAGAAACAGTGAAGGGTTATGATATTCTATGAAAATCATTGTGTTAATATTGCGAAAGGCGACTGGAGTCAGAGTTAAAACGGATACTATGCATACGATGCCAAGACTGAGGGCGGCGCGGAGAATTCCAGACTTCTCGGTGTCTTTATTGGTGGTAGCCTGAGACAGGGTGGACTGTTCTTTGAAACTTCTTCTGATTACAAATAGCATTTTAACATTCAATAACATAATGCAGGGTATCGGAATAAACAGACACACAACCGTGTTTGCTAACATCCTATACACGTTCTTTACGAAGGCTAGATCGCTTTCGCAATCGTTGCTTTCAATCAAAGCCATCGATCGAGGGAGACTGGCCGAGACATCAAACACAACGCCGACTACGAAGACGACAGTGCACGCAATAATGGCGTTTTTTCTGGTACACAGGGTGGCTCGTTTGAGGGGGTAAACGACCGCGACGAATCTATCGAGCGAGAGGGTAACAATATACCAAGCCGACGTAAGTTGCGGCACATCAAGTAATGTGTATGCCGCCCAACAGATCTGAAATTCACAAAATAACCTCGCATTAAATAATAACAAAAAAGACAGTACGTAGTTATATCAACAACTGGTCTTTCAGTCGCAGCCAAACCATGGCGCGTAATGGCGCAGACGAGAACAGCCTGAAGACGTGGACACCTTTTGGAACATGAAAAATACTTCCAGTGTTAAAAAGCTTGTGTATAGCCTGTGATGTCATACGATATCAGGCTTAGCTAATAAAGTTGTAATAAAAAGATCTATGACAGCCTATATTAATACTGGCATATTCATAGCCAGTTAGGCCGGTTAACAGTGCTACTGCCAACCATTATAGGTTAACTTGGAGTAAAAAATATACATTCTAAATATAACCTTACCGGAATAGATCGCATGAATACCCTGTCTTTTTGATATTTAATACGAGCGAGATATACATCAGTGTGCCACAGAGCTGAGATGACAAGATTTAAGAGGTCGCTGACGGCAAGACATCGGATGTGGATGGAGAAGGACCCGTCCCTGTAGCTAGGCGACATCATGAGTTTAATCAAAAGAGTCGAGCCAATGATAGACAAAAACAGACACACGTAGACTACGATGAGATGGCCGAACAGAAGACGTGCACTCCCACGATAATCACTGCAATAAAATGTTGATATAAGTTCCAATAAACGAAGAGATTAAGAAGGAGAATCGTCTAAGAGTTAACGTAACTTGATGTCCTGTCGTATATATAGAATAGATTATCTAAGGTATAGTTTAGTGACTTAAAATGATAAAAAATTGCGATATACATGTTTATTTGACATATTTTTGTATTTGTTCATAGCACTATTTCATCACCAATGCAATTAGCGATGTCCTCGGTTTTCTAATGCGGTTGCCAATGCGTTTCCAGGCACGCATAGAGTCCCAATTGCGTTACTTAGTTGGCAGAAGATTGAAACGAGAATCCTGTATAATTTTTAAGTTCGCGAGAGTGTAGGGTCCGCCGTGTACATGGTTGTTGGTTCGCACCAAACGGTCCAAAAATAAACGCATATAGTGACAAGGAGACCATATATAGAGCATCTGAAGCACAGCAAACTTAGGGAAAAAGCCCTAGCAGAACCACACTGCAAGCAAGGGCTACCCAGACCCCCATAGGCAAAAGGATTTAAGGCGTTTTCAGCTCGCAAAACGCCGCAGGTAGTATACTGGTTAGGGCGGGAATTGAATTGGATGCATAGTCAAATGCTCCAACCGCTACGCTAAAAGCCTACCGTCATTACGGTCAACACGTCTGTACCTCGCTAGTGGCTATGAGATCTTTTTTCTACCGACGTCTTGTAGCTTCTTTTTTTGTAATTATGCCTTTAACTGAATTAAACTAAAAGTGCCGTACGCATTTTTGTTCCTTTTATAACTTTCAAACAACGAAAGATATATAGAATATATATGGCGCAAAGTCACTTCCTGGTGGAATGTCGAAACCAGGAAGTAAGGACGGGTAATCTCCCGGACCACCATTAAGCCGTTACCATTATTAGCAAATTGCCACAATGTAACACTAATCTTAACTAGGAATGTAGATAACAAAACTTTAACAGGTTAACGGGCAGTATAAAGGTAACACACTATTGGTCTACTACCTACTTACTAGCGATATTGATCAGTGTCGTTCAATAGATTATCTGTGGCAGTTGTCATCATCTCGGATGAAAACTACGATACTTTAGATTCGTAAATTGGGAATACCCCCTTCACTGTGAGCTTACACCTATATAATCATGAATATTAGTTTGTTCCTACCAATTGGGCTAAGTTACTAATTTGCATGTTTTTGTGAGCTAAATTTTATTTAGCTAAAAGGTTATAGGTAAAAGAATAAATTTTGTATATCCATACTCATAAATGAGTAAATAATCACCATCATTTTTAGACAGTGGCAAAAAGCCCATAATTATCTTCGATTGCAATAATGCTCTCATACCTAGCTTGGACATAGTCCATTGCT
>WURV02220395.1:0-10478 GCA_011762755.2 Epimenia babai
TCAATTCGTAGATTAAACGCGCGGGCTATAAACGCTACATTTGTATTATCTAGCGATGAACAATGTTCAATTCGTCGATTAAACGCGCGGGCTATAAACGCTACATTTGTATTATCTAGCGATGAACAATGTTCAATTCGTCGATTGAACGCGCGGGCTGTAAACGCTACATTTGTATTATCTAGCGATTAACAATGTTCAATTCGTCGATTAAACGCGCGGGCTATAAACGCTGCATTTGTATTATCTAGCGATTAACAATGTTCAATTCGTTGATTAATCACGCGGGTTATAAACTGTACACCAGTAAAGTCAAGTGATTAACAATGTTCAATTCTTCGATTTAATACGCAGGCTATAGACGTTACATATGTGTAATCAAG
This sequence comes from Epimenia babai, assembly GCA_011762755.2. Taxonomy (NCBI): domain Eukaryota; kingdom Metazoa; phylum Mollusca; class Solenogastres; order Cavibelonia; family Epimeniidae; genus Epimenia; species Epimenia babai. The sequence goes on from WURV02220395.1 coordinate 384, forward strand.
TGATAAACAATGTTCACTTCGTCGATTAAACGCGCAGGGCTATAAAGGCTACATTTGTATAATTCAACGATTAACAATGTTCAATTCGTTGATTAATTACGCGGGTTATAAACGGTGCATCTGTAAAGTCAGGTGATCATCAATGTTCATTTCGTCAATTTAAGACGCTGGCTATAGACGTTACGTAAGTGTAATAAAGTGATAAACAATGTTCGATTCGTCGATTGAACGCGCAGGTACTAAACTGCACATTCGCATAATCTAGTGATTAACCATGTTCAATTCGTCGATTTAACGCGCGGGCTATAAACGGCCCGTTTGTGGTGATTAAGAATGTTTAATATTTCGGACATGAACGTTAGAGAAGGCGAAACGTGATGTAGAAGTATTTAATGTTAGGTACAGTGGGATTGTACCTAAACGGGAATGGCCTGTCTGTGACGCGCTGACATACTTAGAATGAGTAGGCGCGAGATAAAACTTCGTTATTTCATTTCAAAAATCTTCTCAATAAATGCGTTCATTGAAAAAAAAAACAATTAACAACAGTCGCGCATAAATAACGGGTTTATTGCGTAAATAGACGTGATCTATAACTACTGTACAATATAAAACGCAACAACCGTCTCATTAAATTGCACGTGACCAGTAATCGCATTGTAAAGACTATATAATTGACTAAATGCAAGGTAGCAGGAGACTCCACTCGATTAGTCATGTAGGTAGGAATATGATTTAAGACGTATAAAAATAAAAGTAAGGCTTGACATTTGCATACCGCACATTAAAGCCATGTATCCATAAATGATTTACAGAATTTTGGGGGGAGCACCGACCATTTTTTCCTACCATCCCAGTGCACAATCACACGATTAAATAAGAATAAATTCCCCGAAATAGAACACACGTGTGGTTATAGTCGACCATGGCAATCGCTATAAAATACCGTACTTCGCCCAATGACGCGACGAAAAACACATTAGTTTTGTCCGTGTTTCGACCCTATGCGCTCTATTTCGTAAGGCGGCGCTTTACCGGCGAAGTACGCCTGTCTGTGTGATTCCAAGAGATTTGGTACACTTAACATCATCAGTTATAAACGTGCGATGTTTCGTCATAAATCAGAATCTCGAGTTGAAACGCAAGTGATAAATAGAAACGTGAAGTGTCGTATACCAAGCGCTTTCGCAGGTCCGATAATCAGAGGGGAGACAACCGTAAGTAAACTTTGTGCGTAGAATAATTTATACGTGCATAAATCTGATAAGGCAGCGTCGAAGGACGATATGGTATCTGGTTAGGATACTTTGGTAAGAGTATAGAAAATACAGATTTGTATCTGTAAACAGCGGGGATACACTATTGGAAAAGCCAGCAAAAGTGAAAACGTTAGGATAAAAGACATAAAACGCACAAAAATTTCACATATCACAAACTCACAACCTGTCAATAACAACGGTTAATGGACGTCACTAACCTTCTATAAACGGAATAACTAAAATTATATATAAATCGATATCAGAATATAACTATTAGATAGGCAAACAAACAATCAGGCCCTACCGGGTGGCGGTGTGGGTGATAGTATATATTATACAAAAACCATCACCTAAATAGATGCTTTGCAGGATAATAAAGGGGAATAATTCTATTTCATATTGCACAAAACAGTGACCCCTGGTGACCCGGTTACTGCTGGTTTTAGACGTGTAGTTCATAGTTTTACACAAAAGCATGCGTTATAGTTTCAATATTCAAACAAGAGCCCACGAAACGCTTAGTTGAAGATTTAGAAAAAGTTTAAAATTTGACAATTTTACGGAAAAATACATGAAAATTTTAAGTGAATCAAGAGAAACTATACTGTCCACAAATAACTCTATGAAATTGAGATGAAATTCTATTTATTTATAGTGCCTTTTAACACATGGCTATCAAAGGCACTTTACAAATTTATGTTTAGTATGATAAACTAAAAAACACAAGGAATACGGTTCGAATTGGTTCAATAACAAAACAATTTCTATGACAAATACAAAGGTAAAAACTTTTTCTGCCGAATAGAAAAGCTCTACTAAAAACGAATTTACAATTATTTATAACAAAATATAAACCTCTACAAGATTATCTCCCTTTGTTTAGGTCGTGACGGATCAAAGAAATCTGATTGAGACAAATCCAGAAATAACTGCCGAATGGTCAAACTCTAGAATAACTTGTACCAAACAAGACTTTTGTTGAAAAATTAGGACACCGAGCAGATAAATGGACGGAGGGGCTGATAACAATAGATTATTGTAGCATTAGCTTCAGTTAGATTGTGAAGGGTAACATCGTTCAAGACAGTGCATTTAAATAGTCAGCTGAAAAACATCGATCTAAGTGTTGGATAACGTACATTAATGTTGACACCAAATGACTGACGAGAAATTTACAGCAGCCATATCATCAAGTCTCAATGAGTTTTTGTTACGTTTATCGCTAAATTCTAACTACACATTACGTAATTTATTTTGATAGCTTTAACAGCGATTTGCAGCTTTTGACTCTGATTTGGGGCTTTTGAGTAAAGATGATTTCAAATTCGATGAACCAAGTATGTAGTTGCTACCTTTACTGTATATTTAATCTATTTAACCTTTGTTAACATTCAGGTTTAATTATTGAAATACCTTCGAGTACTCTGCTTTAAGATATCTGGGAAAAAACACCCGTTAATCTTATGAGTTTTTATATTAACTGACAACCATTCGTAGTAACTGACAACCATTCGTAGTAACTGAAAACCATTCATAGCAACTGACAACTATTCGTAGTAATTGACAACCATTCATAGCAACTGACAACCATTCATAGCAACTGACAACCATTCATAGTAACTGTCAACCATTTATAGTAACTGACAACCATTCATAGTAACTGACAACCATTCTTAGTAACTGACAACCATTCTTAGTAACTGACAACCATTCATAGTAACTGACAACCATTCGTAGTAACTGACAACCATTCGTAGCAACTAACAACCATTCATAGTAACTGACAACCATCCAGTCAATTCCGAAGCATGCAACCGGCAACACCTGCTGACCAACATATAGAGAGTTATCTTCGAAGAGAATGACCAACAATGGACGACACAGAAACCAACATACAGTGTGTCATCATCGAAAAACTACATTGCCATACACATGATGACCTCTAGAGAGAAGAACCAACAATTCGTTCTTCAAACCACGCTACCAAAGATGAAAACCATTCATCCACCGACACAGAAAAAGACCATTTTAATATCAAATGCATTTTTTCTATATACATATGTACCGTTGTAACAGCCAGTCATATGGAAAGTTACCCTCTCCCTCCAGAGAGCACGGGAACCTCTGTGTGAGACGTTTTTTTTCAAGTATCATGATATATCGTTCCAACATGTGTCAATCAGTGTTGACTCTACAGGATGCTTTTAACGGCGATAATCTTGGAAGTCCATACAATAAAGGTATTAAATTTTATCGACTATCATCAACGTATCTAATCGTGGAAAGAAATGCACAGAAAAACCTATACCTCTGACGGTCCCACATTGGCTAGCTCTATTAACATCATATTGATTCGTTTATGCGAGTGGAACAACTTTTGAGAACCAATTATTTAAGTGCTTGTTGACCATTCTAGTCTAAAGTTTGGGTCCACGGTGTAAAAACCGCGTAAGAACCGCGTAAGAACCCCGTAAGAACCGCGTAAGAACCATGTAACAACTGTGTAACAACAATCATTTTTATATTGTACAATAATTTCTTCCGCAGGAGAGGGATGCGTCTAAAAATACATGTGACATGCAACATGGCATCCAAGATCCCAAGATCCCAAGATCCATGTGAAGACTGATGCCTAATACGGCTCTTTTTCGTCATATCACTACCTAAATCTGTACAAATCTATGCGTAGCCAATGTTTTGACTGGTACTATATGTATGAACAGGGGTGGTGCGGGGGGCTATCAAGTCCTTAAGGAAGTCCCCCCAGTGGAACATTGAAGATATAGGTCATTCTGCTATATACACAACAAAACAATCACAATTTACAGTCGTATAATACAATTATATACACAATAAATAAATATTTATTTAGATAAACTTAAAAATTTCATAGAAAATACATACAATGAATCGTAACCTGAATCGAAGATAGTGACTGTGAACGTATTAACCCCTCTGCCCCGAGCAATTTTTATTCAACATGTATTTTGTAATGATGATGGTATATTCGGCAAGACAAGGGTTAACTGATTAGTTTCCAAAAATAACATTCATAAAGTTAATACGAGTACTGATATACGAAATGCTCCATAAAAATGCGTCGAATAATTGCTATAATGGATTATCTCCCTTATCTATGGTCCGTAATAGTATCAGCGTACAAATAATACCATGAATGCAACCAATGAACAGCGTGAGTTAGCAGTTGTGTAATTAGCCAACACCGGAAATGGCTAGGAGGTACATTTTGCGATGTTTCTTTTTGTATTATCAATTTAATACGATCAAATACAGCGGATGGACCAACGCTGTCCCTATAATAGATTAGATATATAATACGGGACCACCCTGTAGACATTTTATGGAATGATGCGAATGCAATTCTGTATGCATCGGAATGGATTCACTAAACAAAACATCTGATATCGCGACTGTTGTTTGTGTCAACGGTCTGTTAAAATAACTACTGTACATAACTTCGTAGAAATCTGCGGAACAAAATTCTGTATAACAAGCGGAATTGGAGAGTTCACAAATCACCGATTTGTAAAGGCGACAATTTTCTCTCCATTAAACATATAAAGTTTTAACAAAATAAAAATTCAAACTAACACTGTATATAGTTAGAAAGAAATGCACGGAAAAACCTATACCTCTGATTGGATGTATCAGTCCCATGAGAGGTATAGGTTTTTTCCTGTGCATTTCTTTCTAACTCTTCAAAGAACCACATTGGCTACCCCCATTAACGTCACTGTATATAGTATATACCATTTCATTCTAGTCGTACATGCATGAATCAATAATATTACATTCAATACATGAAATTTAAAATATTTTATTTAAAAAACCTCTACCCATTTTGTAGATGGGTTTTCACCAGCAATCGGGGATAAATGACTTGCTGAGGATCATCGCAGAAAAATCAACTGGTGGGTCGTCCATGCCCGTGACCTTTGGTTATGAAATCAATGCCCCTCCACTCAACTAACTGCATCCAGGTAAATAACTGTAGATCATGGTTAACAATAAATCATTATGGAGGGCAGCTCTGTTACCTGTACAGGTAGACACCGTCATATTTTCCAGTTGACAGGGGGATAAAATCCTTTAGGAATATGGCCTGCAGTGACTTCATTTTCTCCATCCCATTTTCGTATTATATTGCAAAATTTAATTTTTACCATAAACAGATACAGTAAAAAATAAGAGCGTTAATAAAGCTGTAATTTCTGCTCTAATCACGGGCGATATTGACAAAAATTAAAATTTACACTTGCAGTATAAAGGAGACATGAGAGCTATTGTATTAGGTAAGATCATGCAAATGTGAATTCTACCGAAATTGGTAAATACACAATTTAGTCAATTTATGTGACTACACTGTCGTTTCATTGGAGCTTATGTAACCATCTCTTGCATTGGTCGTCAGATTTTCTGAAAACAGCCAATCATACGCCTTTCTCATATTGTACTGACACGAAACGCCTTAATGTAAACAGCAGTAGATGACTCTGAATTATTTATAAATTACTTTATAAATTTTCCAGAGGTAGTTGATTTAGGTTAAATATGACCACGAAGTTAGCATTGAAGGAAATATTAAACCACTCACCATCTGCTTTGAAAACTTTGAATGAAAATTTTATATGTGCAGTTTGCAACAGGCAAATAGTAATATTCATAAAATGTTATAAGAATAAGTAATTATTAATGACAAAACACATTACAAAAGACCCACTTTGTCATTGGTAATAGATGGGGAATCATTTCTAATCCTTGAGGAACACCCATTTATTGTTTGATAGCATTAGAAACAGTGAGTTTTTAATGTGAGTTAGTTGAAACTGGCATTAGTAAAAGCAGCAAGATGCAGCATGCCAAACTGTGTTTAGTCATGCATGACATACACTACATACCAACAGTGAACACTACACAGACCACACATAGTCAATTAAAACACTAAAGACACACTAGACATAATATGTACTACATACCTTATACAGACTCCAAACATCGAACAATACACACACTACAAGCACTATACGGAATAAAAGTATAAACCTAAAGTACAAAATTTAAAGACTGCAAGTATGAGCCAATAAAGGCTCTCAAACGCGGTTAACAACAAAATGTTTTTGGCAGCGATTCAGTGCATATACAATACCTTCGACACTCGCATATCACCCTGTCAAAAATATCGAGCGTCTACCCATTTTAATTCCCGGGGATAAATGACCTGCCAACCAGTGGGCAGTTTCGAACCCGCGACCTTTAGGTTACAAGTGCGGTGATCGTATCGTTAACTATCGATTAACAGCATGTATATCGTATATATGCTACCTCACATTCATTACATACACTACAAACACAACGCATACTACATATGCTATACACATCGTAAATACTGTACGCAGTACACACACTACAAACACTACACATACTAATACAAGCACCAGATTCTTCACACGCTATAAACACTACACATGTTATACACAACCTAAACATCATACACACCACACACACTACAAACACTACACATGACAAACACACTACATACTGCAAATATGATACACACCACCAATACTACAGACTCTACACACACGGACACGTACACTAGACACGCACTGCATCATATCATCGTACAGTTGTGAGCATGCCGTTAGTAGTGACGAATACACAAGAGATGGGGGCGGTCAGAGATATCTACTTAAACCAAAATTTTTCATAACTACCATATAAAACAAAGTCGATATGTCGAGTATTATTGTTCTGGTCAGTTAACTTCCATATCTGTTAACTGTTCCATATCCCTTCCATATCCGTTAAACATTCCATATCCGTTAACCATTCCGTATCTGTTAACCGTTCCGTATCCGTTAACCATTCCATATCAAGAAACTGTAAGTGACAAATGGTATTTACAAAAGTTAATTCGATTTCTATGACCTAGATTTGTTATAGAAACCAAAAATACCAATGTCAGCATCGATGTCGTCACCATTGCATTGACGGAACTGAAGGTAATGCCAAGCCCAGAACGGTGAACCGATGTAAGATTAATGTCTCCTGACTAGACCCGCGTTCGGTGAATGATCAGTTACCTCGTTACCTGGATTAGTTACCTCGTTACCTGGATTAGTTACCTCGTTACCCGGATCAGTTACCTCGTTACCCAGATTAGTTACCTCGTTACCTGGATCAGTTACCTCGTTACCTGGATTAGTTACCTCGTTACCTGGATTAGTTACCTTGTTACCTGGATCAGTTACCTCGTTACCTGGATTAGTTACCTCGTTACCCGGATAAGTTACCTCGTTACCCGGATTAGTTACCTCGTTACCCGGATTAGTTACCTCGTTACCTGGATTAGTTACCTCGTTACCTGGATTAGTTACCTCGTTACCCGGATCAACACAAGAAATCCCCCAGAGGTGACGTATTGTATACTACTGGTGGTTGTTTGTAAGGATTTCCAGAATTTCGAGAATTTTGTTAACTTTAATTTGATCCCGGACAGCATCCAATCAACTGACGCTACCTTTCTGTTTTTGTGTCAATGAAGAGAATGAAATATCAAAGAGTCGTGTATTCACAAAGCATTTTAATTGCTGAATAATTACGCATGAAGCAGAGAAACACGATATAACAACATCAAGAAATACTGTTTTTCTTATAATAAGTGGAGGGAAATGACTTCTCTGACCCCCGCACCACCCCATGTTAGTGTGCGCACTCACCCATGCTACGTGTTATTTTACTGCTCGGGGCTACGGGCTCGAGGTATGAGCCAGGGACCCAGCCCCGAGCCCCCGAGCTAAGTAAACCGACGAACCACCACCCCCCGGCGGCCACACGCAGTACCTCGACGTGTTCGTAGGGCGCTAGATGCACCTCGTTCTCTTCTATCGGCGTGTATTCGGAGACGGAGACGAAATGCTGTCGATAGTTCGGCTGTGGGAAGGTTCGGGAATGATGAGCAAGAGTCAAATGTAGGCATCGAATTAGTTATATGTAGTAGTTACTTTTACGGAGGAAAGAGACACAACACTGACAGATGGAGAATATTTTACACAGAAGTTCGCATCAATACTTAGCTGGAGAGAAATGCACAGAAAAAACCTATACCTCTAATGGGACACGAACCCACGACATCCGGATAACCGGTCCGGTGCTCTACCAACTGAACTCCAGGAGCAAGTTTTCTTCCGTGCATTTAGATATTCAACACCGTTTTTGTTTTTTGAGAACCACTAATTTTCAATGTCCATATATGACGCCAGCCAGCGATACAGGTTTTTTTCGCGCATTTCTCTCCAGCTATACAAATAACTAAACTGGCTGCCCCCATTAACCCCCGTTTCCTTGTACACAGAGTTACGTCCCCTATATATGTGATGGTAATTAGGATAGCCAATGTGGTTCTATAAATAGCTGGAGAGAAATGCACAGGAAAAAACCATCAGGGGTATAGGTTTTTTCCTGTGCACTTCTCTCCGTCCCCTATATAGAGTCACGACCCCTATATAAGGTTACGTCCCTTGTATAGAGTTACTTCCCCTTATGTAGAGTTACGTCCCCTACATAGAGCTACGTCCCCTATACAGAGTTACGTCCCATACATAGAGTTACGTCCCCTATATGAAGTTACATCCCCTATTACTCTCACCACAAAGACATTTTCCAGCGCGCTGCCGTTGTTGCCGCTCTCCTCCTCGGAGCCGTTACTGAACTCACTGCTCGACCATCCCACGTCGTCGTCGATGCTCAGGTGAGAGCTGTTGTTGGAGAGCGACTTGACGATACCGCCGCTGGGCGCGTTGATCGTGTTGATGAGGGACGATGTCCAGCTGTCGCGACCATACCCGCTGGGAGTGGCGAAAATATAGTCGCAAGTCTCAAAATGAGGCTTACTGGTTATCTTATACATACGTATAAATAAGCTGAACTTATCAAGGCTGGTATTTGCCCTTTACTACGTTACAGACCGTGATTATAATGTTGCTGAATATGCTTAGTCCCGTTTTTTTAGGGTGAGGGAGTCACCGTGGCGCTATCCACTCAATCAGGGGTGGAGGGGTGGACTGTCGACTTTATGTGAGTCATTCTGAACTTCAACATATACTGTAAACTTAAACATGTTTACACCGTTCAATCTGTGATATATCCCGATTATATACACCACGAAACAATGAGAAGGTTTATAGGAAGAGTTCACAAACCTTGATTGTTTATACACTTGAATCGTTAATACGCTTGAAGAGTTTTTACACAGATAACTGATATACTTTATACAACCAAGTTAGTTCACCTGAATTTACAGGTAAATAGTTCCACAATTCAGCCATAACTGATGTAAATGAATGAAAATATAGCTAAAACAATGCTAATAGTCTGATAGTGAAGTGAATCACTTAAATATTATGTATGTTGTCCACATAAAAATAACTTTCACGACATTCGTCACTATTTTTTCATGTGGATAGAATAAAGCATTTTTTTTATAAGAGCAGAATCAACTCTAACCCTATAGCCCTTACATTGCTTCGTCTTTCTCCATCAGCAGAGGGATTCATTACAAATTATACTCATGATGTTGTTATCTGGGTGGGTAGGGGCGTTAGTCTAATGGGGATAGTAACATTTTACTCTCTAAACTTAAAGTACATAGTTGGATCTAACATTGATCTGTATTACCTGTATACTGTTAGAGGTTAAATTTCTATAATCTAAGTAATTTTATTATAGTCTTAGACCATTAGGCTATTGTTTCATGTAAAGTGTGTTTGACAGCTCTGCTAATAAGTACATTTTAAACAAATAAATTTCATTTCAT
>WURV02220406.1:0-10478 GCA_011762755.2 Epimenia babai
CTGCGAACAACAAGCATTTACAATTTTAAATCCATATTAAGAATTCAAAGAACTAGCTGAAAACCCGTTGCCTTATGGAACCTTTTGCGGGTCAGGGGCGACATTGTGAATCATAAAGAGGTTTCTTATGAAGCAAGTACTTTTTGTACTCGGGCTATTTATGTTTTTGCCCGTGTATGCCTCCACCGAAATCACCCCCGAACAGTTCGGCGCTGTTGGTGATGGCTTCACCGACGATCACGCCGCATTTCAACAAGCACTCAACCAAAGTGCCAACACGAATCTGATCGTTCGCCTGGATCGCAAAACCTACCGAATCGGACAACCCCTGATCATTGACGACTTTGCCGCCATGATTGGGCAAGGGTCTGACGTGACAACACTCCAGTTCGATGCACTTGTCAATACACCGGCCATCAAAACACCCTCCCATGGTGTCTCAGGAGCCATCGGAAACCATCAAAGTATTCGTCTTGAAGGATTCAAAGTCCAGTGCGCGGGAACTCCAAATGTGCGATATGAGGGCATCAGTTTGTGGGGGGTTGATTACCCCATTGCTCGCGATCTCCTCATCACCAATGTGAGCGTCGGCCATGCCTTCCTCATGTCTCAATGCCGATTCGCATGTCTAGGTGATATTCGCGACATTCGCGCTGAGGATTGTAATTTCAACATTCCCCAACAGGGTACAACCTCGGTGATTCACTTTTCAGCTTGTGAAGATCTTTTTATCCAAAACCTCTGTATTACCAATGCCCAAGGTGCCGCACCGGCCAATCAACGCGATGCTATCGGTTGTGTTTTGAGCAAGAACATCACCATTTCGGGGATGCGTGGTATCGATGTGGATTCTCTACTTGATGCGGGCCGCAACGACCATTGTCTGTTTGAAGATTTTTACGGGCGCAACCTTCGCCAAATCCCTGTTTATTCGAATAACGGCAACCAAAACTGTACCTTCCGCAACGGTCGCTTTGAATTCTCCAATTACGGCATTCTGGTGCTTGCCCCGGAAGCTTCTCTCGGGTTTCCGGTTGATAGTTACAATGTTTTTGAAAACTTTGAGTTTAATCAACCCGCAGCTTATGGCGATCCTCACGCAGGGATCAGGGTGGAGGCTGCACCAGATCACAGCCCGACCAATGACCGCATGCCGCACAACAATATTTTCCGCGACATTCATTTTGTAGACCCGGCAAATCCACCCAAGCTTTCCCATGTCATCGAAGAAGACGGGATCACCGGTTTAAATACCTACAGCAAGATTTCCCTGGACTTGCCCAACAGCACTCAAAACCTCACCCCGATAGTGACGGGTCCCTCCAATGGCGCAAATCTGCAGGGTTTTGAAGAGAAAGTTGGTCAAATCAGCGATAACCTCAAGGGTTCCACACTCGTGCAGAAAGCCTTCAATGTGGTCCTTCCAACCACGGACACCGTCGTGGGTGTCACCGTGTCGCTCAACACAGCCTCTGCCGGCGATTCAGTCCAATTCGTCAATGCGGCCGTGCGAAATATGAACGGCAATACCTTTACCATCGTCATTGCCACTACCAACGGCAATACCTTTGCCTCCCACATCACCGGTGATATCAAAATCACCTATCGAGCACTTGTCGAATAAATCTCAATCCAGGCGGTAGGGTTTGATTCCTTTTCAAAAGGAATCAGATCTTGCTGCCTACTGAATGTAAATATGGGGGGCATTGGAACAGGTCAATACCTATGAGCCAGGTATTGGAAATAACGGCATCGGCGACGCTCTCGAGAAATTCCGATCGAAGCGAAGATAGAACCGGTTTATACTTGGGCTCATCCCGTCACAACTTTATCTATCGCTGCGCTGATTTTCATTTTCAGCCCATTAGGTGCTCGTTTTCGCTGTCAAACTTATAGATCTTGCTGTGTTTTACTCCGGGAATAGAGCCAACTTGTGCGAATCGAAAATGATGAAGCCAAAAGGGAGGCTCACCGTGCTCCATAAAGACAACCAAAAGCCATTTTGTTTCCAGATGCATTCTTTGAAGAACATCGTCATCTTCGTTGCGATGGCTCATTTATTTGTTGCGGGTGCTTGTCATGAAAAGACCCAAGAGACACTCCCCGAAGATGCTTATCTCCTGCCCTTAACCTGGCAAAGCTCCGAAAATGCCGCAACCCAGCAGGATTATTATTACGATTTCATTTGGCGATCCTTTATCGCCATCAACTGGCCCAACGTACCCATCGAAGTGAAAGACGGTAAGATCGTCAAGGGCTATCGGGGTCAACCCATTGCGGAAAAAAATCTTATCCGCGAGCAAAGCGGATCGGGGCCCTTACCCTATATTTCCGTTTGGGAAACTTACCGCACGCCTGCCGCCGAAGTCTTTTTGGGGCCGGAGCGCTGGTCGAATTATCCGGAGTGGAATACACCGCGCCCACAATCACCGGGTGATCCCTCCCCGCTAATTAGACCCTTATTGACCTATAACAATGGTTCCTTTGTGGAATACGCCACAGATCTAAATCAGCCGGATTTCTTTCCCAATCCCACAGGGCCGCTAATTGACCAGAACGGTCATTATGTTCGCTATGAAGTCACGGTGAACGAGGCGTTTTTCACCTATATTCGCCATTTCCAGTATTACGATGGCAATCTCCAGATCCGCAGCGTGCGTCGCTCCTTGCGAGAAGGCCCCCAGGCGAAGGATGGTTTTCAATTGCCACCCCATGCGACACCCGAGGAGTTAACGACCGGTTATCTCAAAGACCTGCCGTCTTTTGCACGCCAGGGCCTTATCGATGTCAAAGCGGCTTGGCGTGTCTTAGATGTTTCAAAAGGCGATAAACCCGAACGCTATTTGCATCGCGAGATTTACATCGGTGATGGTCAAACCCGACTGATGGGCCTAGTGGCGCTTCATATATTGCGCTTTACACCGGATGGCCAGGTAGCTTCGACCTTTGAGCAGGTTGATAATCTTCGAGGCGATGCCGATCAAGGCGTGAAGCCATCGTTTAACACCGGCTCACCTCCCACGGATATTCAAAAGCGTCTAGGCTTTGAAGGCGCTATCCCCGCCGCCATTCCCCGGGGAGCAACACCGCCTAAGGATCCTAAACCTGTTTCCATTTACCGTGTGACGCCCCTGCCAGAGGCTGTGGCGAATGCGAACACCAAGTATCAACGCATGCTCAAGGGTTCTGTTTTCGAATTCTACGAGCTGATCGGCACCCAAAACAAGCACCCCGGTGTTCCGGTAAAAATTCGCTTCAAGCCAAAAACAGCCCGACAGTTCAACGGACCCGAAGGACCGTTTAAGGGTGTTTACACAAATACAAGTAATCTCGTGAACGCAGCTTTGGAATCCTATACGCAGCTAAACCACAGCTGTGTCCAGTGCCACGTAGCGGCAAGACCCCAGGGTGTGCCCACGCAGGCTAGAGAAATCGACGATTTTAAAACACTCACCTTCCTATTGCTTGCAGCGCGGCATGCGCCAAGTGTAACGACAGACAACTACTTGGGGGTTGGTGAATATTTGGCCTCTCCAAAGGGTCAATACGTCGCGGTGATGCAGGAAGATGGTCGGTTCAGCATTCAAGCGGGAAACAAGCCTTCAAGATTGAATTCCGCGACTTGGTCTTCAGGTGGCGAGCCTCAGGGCACGGACTTTTTTGCCACGGTGACGGACAACGGTCAGTTCACAATCTATAAGGGAAGCGATCCCGAGCACAACAGCGGCAAAGTCTGGAGCTCCGAACCCAGCGGCGCCAAGGGTCCGTATTTCGCCAAGATCAGCAACGAAGGCACACTTTGCGTCTTCGCAGGAACCCCTGACATGCCAGGAGAACAAATCTGGTGTAACGATGCGGGAGATATCCCCTAGCGATCCGATGTGGTCGCCCGTGCTGGCTGAAGAATCCTGATTCCAACTTTTTTTACAGGCGGGACGCCTGCGGTACTACTTCCCCGTTTCAAACTTTTTTACAGGCGGGACGCCTGCGGTACTATCTTTCATGTCGAGTCAAAATTTTTTGTGATGCAATTTTGACGTCATTGACGCTTTATTAATTAGAACGGTTTTTGGCGTTTTTTTTATTTCGATATGAAGGTGGAGTCATGAAATTTTTGCTGGTTTTGGTTTGCGCCATGCCTTTGATGGCCGAAACGGAGCTATATTTCCCTTGGGTTCCCCAAAATGCGGTATTCCAAACGACTATTGTCGTCAACAACCACGAAGCGGAAATGGCAACGGTGACGCTTTCGGCCACGCGCTCGACCAGCGAAAGCGAAACAACCACCGTGGAGATCAAACCCTTTGGTAGTTACCAAGCCTTCGCGCAAGACCTCTTTCCCCTGCTTGGATCCGGTTCCGGATCGGTTGTAAAAATTACTTCCGCCTCACAAAATTTGACCGCTTCCTGTTTGGTAACGGCAACTACTACGGATTCGGGTTTTTCTCCCGCACAGATGAACGCCATACCGCTGAGCAGTGCCTCTACCAAGCTCGGCTATCATCATACACCTGTCCAACACGGTCAATCATCTGCCCTGGTTGCCGTGAATTTAGGGGAACAAGCCGCCCATGTTGAATTCACGCTTTTTGCGAATGGTAAACATCGAGGCAATTATTTGGCGACGCTTTTACCAGGTGAAGTCTTTGCCAAACAAACTATTGAAATGTTCCCGGATGGAACCAGCTTCCTTTACGTAACCGCCCAAAGTGATCAACCCATGATCGGCGCCTCTTTTGTCTTTAATGATCAACTGGAACCCGCCTTGGTCAGCGCCCAAAGTCTTGCTGAAATCCCCGATCCATTCAATACGGTTACGCATCTTACCTTGCGAGGTCCCTCATCCCAATTTCGAGTTGGGGAAACGGACAAGCTCGAGGTGGAAGGCCTCTTTATTCAGGATCGGATTTGGGGACCGGCAAACCATTTAGTCGTTTTTGAAAACGAAGCTCCTACCATCGTCAAGCTCGTCACCGAAGGGCCGGATGCAGGGAAAATCACCGCACTCAAGGCAGGAAATGCACGCATACATGTCACGGCTAATGGTCAAACAGAATCGGAATGGGTTCATGTGGTCAGTCGCGAGATTCAATTTGCCCGTGGTCTCCGATGCCGCTTCTCGCCAGGTTCTTGTGATGATTGGGAACCGATTTCCGCCCCTGCTTTTGTTTCTTTCTTCAAAACCTTGGACTTCATTGAAGTCAACCCTCGAGCAATTGATTTTTTCCGCATCATTGGTGATGAAAGCCCACTCAAAGTCAAACGCATTGATATCACCTCCACCAATCAAGGTCTTCCCGCTCGTGTCTCCGGGCTCAGAGTTGGTGACATCATTCAACCTGGCCAAACGGTTTTCTTTACGGTGGATGTCACCCGTTTATCCGGCAACCACACAACCGTAGAATTAGAAATTGAGATGGAAACCCAAGGCCTGATCCTCAGGTATCGCAATGGTGTCCGGCACCAATAATTTCGAACATTTAGCCCTGAACATGTAACGTGGATTTTTTGAGGAGCATTCATGAGGTATTTTTTCTTAATTCTAGTGGTCAGCCCCCTTGCGGCTCAAACAGAACTCCACTTGCCATGGTTTGTCGAGAACGACACTTTCACCACTCAGATTCATATTATTAATTACGGAGATAGGACTGCCGAAGTCAAATTACTCGGGACGAGACCTGATGGTCGCCAAGCAGGTGATACCATTCGCATTCATGCATTTCAGACAAGTATCGTTAGGGCTTTTTCTAATTTCCGGCGCATGCGCACGGGGCCAGGATTTACCGTCAAAATCACCTCTGATTCAGACCATCTCACAGCGACCGCAATCATTAGTTCGAAAACGACCCTGTCAGACAGCTCTCCTTCCCTCGTCCATGCCATTCCTGCCCATTCCGCAGCTAACACATTGGTATACAATTTCATCCCAACTAATACGGATCAAATTGCCGCTCCCGTAACGGTGAATTTGGGCATCTTTACAGCAAACGTCACTTTTAAAGCCTTCTTAGATGGTGTTGAAGTCGGTCAATATCGAGCCACCATCAAACCCGAATTTGTTTTCGCCAAATCTTCTGCAGATATGTTTCCCGACTTGGTCGGCAATATCTATGTCATTGCGGAAAGCGATCAACCGATCCTTGGCACCAGTTTTATATTCAACGAACTAAGAGAGCCATCCATGGCCCAAGCTCAACCCTTTTCCATTTCTTCGGAACCGTGAGATTGGACTCCCGTTTTTTGCAGAAAAATACTGGATTTGAAAACATGAATATTGCCTCAAGAACCAACCGGTAATTGGGTTGGGGAAACGAAAAAAGGGCCCCTTGTATGTCATTTCACAAGAGGCTCTTTTAGTCACCTGCTAATGAAAGCCTGGATATTAATTATCTTTTTTCGGCGCAAAGTTTGGAAAAATCGGATCATCGAGTTTGTCTTTGTAAAGGGGACCCTCCAGGATTCTGTCGATAAGCTGTTTCACTTCAGCATCGGGCAATTGGCTTCCATCTGCCCCGGCTCCAAGAGAAACTGTTCCTCCTTTCGCTTTAAATTTATAATTTGAATTATTTGAGCTTTTCAAAATTTCATGGGTAATCCAATAAGCCTTCACCTCAGTTTGTCGATGGGTAAGCGGGTCAAAGGTTTCCCAGTTGTATTCGGCTTCTCCAGCTTTATAAAAGGCAATTGCATCAACCAAATGTTGCCCTTCATGAGCGGCATTGGCTTCGAGATCCGATCCACTCAAGCTGGGGTCAATGGTGACCACCGCAAAATATTCGATGCCACCATTTCTTGCGTCCATGGCATGGTCGACGTTTGCAGCAGCTCCAGCTGTCGCATTTGTGTCAAACCTTACGACAATGCCATTCTTCTCGCCTGCTTTACCAAAGGCTTCGGCCGTTTTGGCTGCATCACCACCCCGCTTTATATTGGCCGCCAAGGCTGCTTCAAAAGCTTTCTTTCTCCTTTCAAACTCTTTTTTCATTTTGGCTTTTTTCCTCTCACTACCTTTATATTCAGGTTCCTCATAAACATACAACCCTGTTGGATCAATGGCGTTGACCGGGTTGTTATAAGTGTATTGGTAGAGATTCAGAGTTGCTGGACGATCTGACTGAATGTCGTAGGCTGGGTCCGGTTTGGTGAAGCGCGCGGATTCAGCCTGGAAATAGCGGGCACGCATATAGGTTTGTTCCGTTTCTGAATCGGTTTCGTGTCCGGTATATCCATAAGCACCATCATGGGCTTCGCCCTCTTGCATCTGTAAGCCATAAGGCGAAAATTCGTATTTAGCAGCAGCGCCCCCTGCAAAGGTGCGCATCACGGTCGTTCCCTGATAGTCGATGAAATAGCGGTTGACCTCTTCTTCACCCGTTTCCAGGTTTTTGGTGCGGACAAGCTGGCCACCGGGATGACCTTGGAACTCTTTAAAAGCCTTTTGTTCTCCTTCCTGATAAATTTTTTCGAAAATTATTTTGCCTTGCTCATCCCTGCTGAAATAGGTCACCTCTTCACCTTGAATTTTGGCGACCCGGTTCCCGGAAGCATCATATTTGAAAGAAGCAATCACCCAACCGGTTTTGCGGTCGCGAACCGCTCCCAATCGACCATCACCGCGGTAATCGTAAAAGTACCGGTCATCGGAAGTCAGGCGTCCCGCATCATCATACTGATAGTCGGTATGTTCGTTTTGGTTTTGGTCATAGGCTTTTTGAGGACGCTCCTCCAAGGTCAACACGCTGCCTTGGAACCCGTTGGCATAAGTCATATTGCCGAATTTGTCGTACTCGTAGGTCACGCCACCCTGATTGCCATAGGAAAAAGAACGAAGCATGTTTTGATCGGTATAAGTGAAGTCAAGCCACCCGGAGGTGGCTAACTGTTTGTAGTAGCGAGAAATATTGCCCCAGTCGTCATATTGAAACTGCGAGGCACGATACTCATTCCTGCCATCGATTTTGTGGGTGTGCTGATTCGTTCTACCCAAATCATCATAGTCATAGTTGGTTTGATAGCTGTTACCATCGTGACTCTGCATTTCCAGCAAGTCACCAAGTGGATTAAATTTGATATTTTCAAACAGGTTAAAAGAGGCTGTTGTCTCACCGTTGGAATAACTGCTGTAGGCCACTTCGGTAGGGCTTTCGGTTTCAGATTCGTATGAAAGTTCAAGGTAAACGCGTTCATTAAAAGCTGGAAGCCATTCGAGCGTATCTACAAAACCAAGATCGTTATAGGTCCAGTGGTGACTGACATCCACGGTTTGCGCGAGAAGCCAGGGACAACTCAACAAACTTACGATTAGGCAACGCAACATTACTTACCTCCTTGTTGTTTTGAGGACTGCGTGCTGACAATCCCCAGCTGATTAGCCGTGGTGAAATTGAGGTATTCCTCCACGCGCATACCGTTCGTAATCCTGTCGGCAACGCCATGAACCCATTTCGCGCCGGTATAGAGTGCGATTTGAGACATGCGAATATTGATGTCCAAAGGAATCGATAACCTCTGTTCTACATCGATAAACTCACCGGGTTGCAGAATCACAACTTGATCCCGCCGTTGAATATTTGCAGCATCACCGAATTCAGTGATCTTTTCACTGAGGGTTGCATCGGTCGCAATGAGTTTTGCTTGGCGATCCAAATTGGTTTCGTTCAAACCCTGAATGAAATAGCTCAGGTTTCGAATCTCAATGGGGCGATCATGTGAGTTGGAAAGGCGGAAACGCAAATCCCATAAGCCGATGATCGGACGACGCGAGGTAGCACTGATGACCGCATCAAAACCCAAGAGCTGAAAATTGGGTAGGTTATGACCCGTTGTGGTGGAGCCACCGCCGTTAATTTCGGCTTTGCTTGTGTGAGTACCGCCACCCTGAGTAACCCGCCGCCAAGAGAACATGAGAACATTGTTGCCCTCACCGCCTGAAGTGCCTTCATTAACGGTGTCGTTTACATCCACCGTCAGGAAGAAATAGAGGGTTTCCGCCTCTTCGTAAGGTCGCCACTCCGAGCAACTCGGCGGGCATCCACTGATTCACGACGATGTAGTTGCGCTTGGCTTCCTGTAGCTGGGAGGTCCAGCCTTCGTGCGATGCGACATTATACATGCGCATAAGAGTCGCCCGGCGTTGGTCCAAGCTCAGCTTGCTTAGATCCTGCGAGGCGTGGCGCGACAGCCAAGTCCCGCGGTAGCCGCCCGTGGCGCGTGCTGCGATGTCGTAGGACAGACGGTCCCACTCGCTATCCGTCACGCCAGCGGCCTTGCCGAGGACTTTGAGCTTCGCGACGACGGCTTCAGACGGGCGGTTGTTGTTGTTCAGCGAGGCGTGGTATTGGGCAATGATGTTGCGGAAGGTTACCTCATCACTTGCCAGACGCTTCGGATCCTGCTTCAGGGCCTCGGCCAGGAATTTATCGATTTGCTTTATGTCCCCACCAGCACCACGGAGGCGTTGGGCGACCCAGCCCATGGTCTGCGCCCGGTAGCGCGGTGTGACCAGATCGCTGCTAGCTAGCGGGCCCATGAGTTCGAGCGCTACTTTGCCTTGGCGCGTGCGGTCCACGGCCGAATACAGTGGGCCGATCACACTTGCGTGCAGGTGTTGCAGTTCGGCCTCCGTGTAAGGCGTCTTGGCCGCGAGGATCACATCCTTCAAGTAAGGACCAGCCACCGTGAGCACCTCGGCCCAGCGGTTGCGGCCGCCCAGATCGGATACCAGCGGGCCCACGTCGATGGACTTAGCCACTGGCATCAGCGCCTGAATGCGTTGGTCGTGGTTCCAGCCCGCAGCGGCGGGCAAGCGGAAGGTGACCACGTCCGCCATCACGGCGGCGTCGTTCAGCGCCTGGTCGCCCAGGTTGTCGCCCGGAGCCGGCTCGCCCGGCACTTCGACGTGGGCCGCGCTGCCCATCGCCTCCATGGTCAGCTCGAGAATCCGCTGTTGCACCTCGGTGCCCCGGACCTTCAGCATGGAGGCCTCGGCCCCCATCGCCTCGGACCCGCCGGGGCCGAACAGAAACCGCAGCTCGGTGAGCTCGACCGCGCGCAGCTCGATCTCGGCGGCGGCGATTTCGGCCGCGAAGGCCGGATCCTCGATCAGCGGCCGACCGGCGGAAAGCTGCTCGCCGGCCAGTCGTTTGAGCCGACCCAGGCTGGCCAGCGAGCGGGAGACCTCGGCGGTGCCGAAGCGCTCCAGGCTCAGGAGATACTTGCCGAGAGCCCAGCCCTGATGCTCCTCGCCCAAACGCTGATCGACCGGGACCCGAACGTTATCGAAGAAGACCTGGTTGACCTCGTGCGTGCCCTCGAACAGCAGGATCGGGCGGACCGTGATGCCCGGGCTGGTCATGTCGAACATAAGAAAGGTGATGCCGTGCTGCTTCCGGCCCGAGCTGTCGGTGCGAAACAGGCCGAACATCCAGTCGGCGATATGACCCTCGCTGGTCCAGGTCTTGGTGCCGTTGATCACATAG
>WURV02220417.1:0-10477 GCA_011762755.2 Epimenia babai
TATATATAACGTTTGAGAGACGGAGTAAATACTGTATTAGCGAGTGTCCCAGGGGCAGTTGACCCTCAAAATGCAACTTCCATATGTGTTTAAGAGTTCCTTAACATCATGATTTGTCATGATCTGCCCAGGCGGTGTCCAGCCTGTTGGTCACTGCGTCTAGATGACCGTCTCTGAGCTTGTGCTCCGTGCTGTCCATCATCACGCGAGGCACGTCGCTCTGTATTAGTCTCGCCACTTCCTGATAAGAAGTTTGACACATTTCCCCCACTTTGGCTCCATTTTACAATTGCGAATAAAAACACGGCAAAAAGCAATCCGGGCAGTCCAAGAAGAAGGCCGGCTACAATGACGCCCACAGCGACAATGGGCTCTACAGTATATGGTCCGACATTAAATCTGGGAAAACCAGCCGTGATCAAACGGTTGTTAAGGCCATCTATAAATGTTGCCACGGGGTTTGGACCATCACCTTCCTGTGCTATTGGTTGGCCATGGAGACCATCACCTTGCATCGCTTCGCCCTCATTCTGGCGATGCTCATCGCCTTGGATGAATCCCTGAAAGCAATTATGAACATAGATGATAGTAGTGAGTCTCTATTTAAGAAGGGGAACATATTGAGGCAATTAAAATTACTTAAGTAACAGTTATAACATGATAAAGTGTTGCTAATGATCGCAACCGCCTGTAAAATAATATTCAGTCAGATTCAAACGTAAAATAATATTTTTTACTTCAAAATACATTTATGGCATCTTATTTTTCTTATCTTATTATTGTCTTAGGCAAAATTCTCGCTGTGAGTGTGATATTGTAGGAGCAGCAATCGAATACTTATCAAACTGACCGATCTGAAAGTGAAATAGAGATATGTAGTGAATGGCAGTGACTACCTGCCTGCGGCGTGTAGTACTACTCCCACCGCCACTGTGACTCTGAGCTCTGATATCGTTGTCTTGAACAATTTCTCCACTTGCTAATATTTTGACCATTTCTCATTATTTTAAGTCTTTGTTCAGCATTCGTCAGCGAAGGAGTTATTATCCCTTGTCTCATGTACACTTGGGCGTGTCAGCTGATGTGTCATGTGACTGTATAAAAATTAAAATGGCGACGTACATTTTGTATTTGAACGTTTTAGTTGTAAATTTATTTGTCTTATCTCTTGCGGTGCCCATGGGGATGAATATGGAAATGCAGAAAGAGCCTCGAGTACAAAGTTATCCATGTTTGATGCACCGTGGCATTGTGAAACAATTGCAGCTGTTGAAACAACGACATGCAAAATTCGTACGTGCAGTGTGTACTGTGTAGCCCAGATTAAATTTTATTTACTAACTTGAAATTAAAATTGTCATTTGACTAATTTCAATAATTTTACTGAAAAAAAAAGAATTTTATTTTCGTATCAGGTTATTTATAGATAGTTATAAAAGTAGTTACTATTTGTGGATCATTTAGTTATACTATTATTAATTAAGCAACTAACTGAACAATGATAATACCACTATTGCGATATATATATATATATATATAGATTTGTGGCATGTACGAAATAAATAGATAACAGATAATAGTAAGTAAATATGTGTTTGATTATACCCCCCCCCCCCAGCCAGAACCCCCTCAAGCAATGTCTGCCCATGGGGGTTTGGGTCGCCGTTATACTTACTTACATTGTAGTTAGGCCAGAGCTTAGCAAAATGCATGGCATGTGTAGGCTGTCTATTAGCCTTTAGAACCAATGGGATGAATGGATGGAGAGGAGGTGTTTTCCATGGTGTTTTCTCTCAACCATTATAATATAATTGAGGCTAATCGCTTTGATGTATTAACCTGATAGGCTAGCTTGGTAAAGGGCCAAGAATGGTCTACACAAGAATAACTTTCAGTGATCTGCCGAATTATATTATATTTCTATTTTATATAACAAAACCCTAATATTTACGCATCACATGCGCAATAGATTAATATATAATGAGGTTATAGGCACTGTATCTCAACATGTAGTGCATGAGATATCTATACTATAATGCGTAGATAATAACAATCGCAGTTGTTGAAGGGGAGAGGGGGGGGGAACAGTGGAGACCAAAAGGCTAATGAACGTTTCTAACGAACTAACTAATTAAAAACTTACTGACTTACTAACCCATTTACTAATTCACTCCCCCTCTACTTAACTAAATGATAAACTTAGTAACTCACTTGGTATCTCACTGACTGACTAAGTGACTCACTTGCTTATTAACACACTTGCTCACTAATTCTATGGAACTTTTGAATGATGACACTGAGTGATGAACTTTTAGCATCATGTATAAATTCTTTGGTAAATCATGTCACTGACATTGAGTAAGTTGAACCACTTGTGCGTTTTTATTGCATAAAGAGCAATATATGTTGTCTTCTTATTCAGGTTTTATTGGAGGGTGCTTTTGATATACTCTTTCCCCAGTGTAAAGGTATGCCTCGCATATTTACAGTATGTAGATTTACCACAGTAACCTGCTACATAACTGTACCTATTTTTTTTTATAAATTAAGCTACATTTCTTCCTCAGTAATATTTTTAATTACAAACATTAATGTTAAAGAAGTATTTCCAAACCCAATATTTTGGAATGATAAACAACATAAATCATCGTCTATTGCAATTGATAATTAATTTTGCTTCTAAATCTGTCTGCAATTTTTCTATTCCCAAGGCTGTATTAATATATTAATGATTCCATTACGTAATGGTACGTGAATAAACAACTACGGCAGTCGGGTGATTGGGGGGTGGGGTGGTGGTGCTCATGTATTAAATGTTATCCACAGCCTAGTTACTCAATACTTAACACCCATTATGTTTACTCAACTATGTTATCAAATTATTTAAAAATGATTTTTTTTACAATCTATCACTCTCAGGGGGCAATCACCAATAAGCTTGCCTTCTATTGCCTCCCTTTCTCATGATACAACATAGTAATGTCATATGATAGATTATTATACAATATTGTGTGTGAAAGCATTTGTATGCTACATTAGTGTATAAACATGTTATTTTAAAATGTGATTGAGAAATAAAGGATATCTTATTTTTATCCCAAGTACAAGCAAGTCTATATTTCACTTTTCAGAGTGGGTCAATAAATGTTGCGCTATGTTTATGGGATATTAAAAAGCCACAAATGAAACTAAACTTTTTTGATATTCTATTTCCATTTAATCTCCTTTCATATATAGATTTAGGGCTTTTTGCGGCCGATTTTCCGTATAAATTAACACAAATATCAAGATATCAGTTTAATGCGCCATAGTTGTAGTTTGTGATTTGTGGAGTTTCTTTGATAGCCATGTGTTAAAAGGGCACTATAAACAATAAAATTTCTTTTCATAACTTACAGCATCTGTTGGAATGTATTATGGTAGTTAATCGTGATTTTTTTATCGAGAACATATTCAACAAAATCAGTTTACATAAACACGCCGTATGTATTAGTATTTGATGAATTAATCATATTTTACAGCCAATACTTCGATTGGGGCAAGTGTCACTTATGAGTCAAATTCCTTAGAGTGCGGCATATGCTGTAAAATCACCGAGTCGCTTATTCCTGTCTTGGCATCCTACAAGGTAAGGTAACCTTAATGTGGCCACTTGGCTCACATCCATTTAACATCTATACTCGCGATTTCTTCAGATAGGGAAGTACACAGAGAAATTGCTTAAGGTATTTGTTCATATCTAAAATAGTCTATAGCTGATTGGCTTGACGGGGACAGTTGGCGAAGGATTCGGGTGACAGCAGCGTATTGTATCGGTATCATTAACATGCGCACTATAGCTTCCTCTATGAATGTTAAGTTGAAATTCCATACAATATTGTATACATATATGTTGTATTTTTCGTGTGATATTTAACTAGTTTTACAGCGTGACTTTATGTCTGACACTGTGTCACTATGCGATCTTTGCCGTTATATTTATAGTTATATTTTCTTTTATATTTATAGTTATTTCCTTTTTATTTTCGACTCATTTATGGTATATCGAGTTCAATTTTAAACTGTATTTCTCATTAATTATAGTAACCGTAAATTTTAAAGTGTTTTTGGTTTTTGATAGCCATGTGTTAAAAGGGCACTATAAATTAAAAAATTTCATTCCATTGCACCGCATCTTAGCCAGTTAAATTTATTATGTAAATTGTACCCGTCAAAGATATTCAGCTGTCTATAAAATAGCTGTGTATATCTACTTATTTTGTGGTGCAGGATAAAATAAAGGCGGCGATAGTGAAAGAATGCGACACTCTTCCTGAACCAACCAAATCGGCTGTAAGTAACTACTGAACTTGATCACTCTACCAACAAGGACAAACTACCCAGTGCATTAAATATGAACTGCACTAGCTTTTTGAGATTATTGGCTTTTTGATACACCATGAATTCCATGCTGTTCGTCGCTGTTCAAAGTAATCTATTAGGGTTGTGTCCAATTTGATCTAATCTAAAGATTTCTCTATATAGCGTATTAATTTTTTTACGTGAAAATGTGGTTGTTTTTTGATTGATGCATCACAATTATAATTTATCACTTTTATATATTCAGTGATTACCTTACAATTTATATTTGTGGACTTTACTTAAGAGTTTATTAACCTAAATATATTGATTATGATGATTCCTGTTCAAATACAAAAATTATTATTTGACAGATTTGTTGTTCTGTGAGCACTGATTTGATTTGTCAATTATCATGCTTAATTAGTAAATTAGTTATTGTCCCACTATTTTTTTTATTAAGTTTGATTCTTGATTCATGATTTCAGTGCGTTAACTTTGCCAACAAAGATTTCCCCAAACTCTGGAACGAGTATTTCAGCGACCCCAAGAAAATGGCTACAATGGCGTGTGGAATTATTAACATGTGTCCCTTACATTCAAAGTGTTAATAGCCAATAAGTTTGTTAGGAATGAGTCAAGCTGTTAGGAATTAATCATAGTATTAGGAATTAAACAAGATGTTAGAATTCATCAAGTGTTATGAATTAATCAAAGCCGTAAGAAATAGTTAAGCTGTTAGGATTTTATTAAAGTGTTAAGAATTAATCAAGTTGTTAGGATTTTATCAAAGTGTTAAGAATTAATCAATTAATCAAGCTGTTAGGATTTCATCAAAGTGTTATGAATTAATCAAAGTGTTAGAATTTGATTACAGTGTTAAGAATTAATCAACCTGTTTGGATTTATGTATTACATTAAGTGTTAATCAGTCTTAAGAATTTGTGGAATTAACACGTGATACGGTATTAATAACTGTCGAGGACTGATGAATTTTAGGCAAAGTAATGTTTAATTATTTCTTCATACTTAAATGAGCAAGATCACCAGACGAGTAACCTCGTGTTTTTCAAGATGAGTGTACAAACTGACTATAGAAGACGCAATCGGTTTTTTAAATTACGTGCTAAATTTTCACATTTGATAGTACGTTCTGTTTTAGAATTTCTAATAACTTCCTATGAATTGTCGTGAATATCGAATATCTAAATTAGCAATATTGCCAGCTAAGTATCCCCTAAATTTTGTGTTTTCGATGGTGAGCGAACGAACTGAACATACATCGTGCTATCACCATAAAATCTGTGCCATATTTTTACAATTTTTAGCTTCGCTTTCGTATTTATACAATGTATCCTATAATTTTTAGTAATAAATTTTCTTTTCGTATATGAAACTGATATATTTTTTATGAGTAGCAAACAGTACTGATTCAAACAATGAATGGCTAGTTGATTGATGTAAAAAATTTGTCAGCTTTAATATATTGTACGTCCATGTATAAACGATCCAATGATATATTGTGTATGCGTTTTATACCATATGTCCATCACAATGTTGCAATAAATGTGAAAATCACCATGGTTTTATCAGCTTGTAGCTACCTGCATCTGAAATTACACGGTTTTATCCACCCATTTTCAGTCATAGGATAATTATTATCTCATACAGAGTCAGGCGAGAGGCTGTTAATGACGCCAAAGCTGAAGAACTAAGGTGATATCGCTGGTATTAGGAAATATACAACTGTGTTTGCCACATAATAATAATTCTAGTAAGTTACAACTGTAAAGATGTGGATTGTAATTATAGCATTATATAGGTTATAGAATTTATATACTTACAATGAAATAATATATAGTTATATATTTCAATAATATTGAATTTATGTAATTGTATTTATAGGCCATAATTATACCCTTATAAAGCTCGTAAAGACAGCCCATTGTCTTTAATTTAGTGACACCTAATATAGCGATATGCATTGATTACTGCAGTGCTATGGGGGTAAGATCCACTGATTTTAACAAGAGATGATCTTGTAACAGTCAAGCATTGCGTTATTAAAAAGGTAAGCTGTTATCACTTTGTACAGTTGCATGGCGAGTTATTGGAGAGGTGAGCTGTTATCACTTTGTACAGTTGCATGGCGAGTTATTGGAGAGGTGAGCTGTTATCACTTTGTACAGTCACATTGCGAGTTATTGGAGAGGTGAGCTGTTATCACTTGTACAGGCACATGGCAAGTTATTGAACAGTTGAGCTGTTATCACTTTGTACAGTCACATTGCGAGTTATTGGAGAGGTGAGCTGTTATCACTTTGTACAGTCACGTGGTGAGTTATTGAACAGTTGAGCTGTTATCACTTTGTACAGTCACATGGCAAGTTATTGGAGAGGTGAACTGTTATCACTTTGTACAGTCACATTGCGAGTTATTAGAGAGGTGAGCTTTTATTGCCTTGTGCAGTTACATGGTGCAATATTAGAGAGGTATGCTGTTATCACCATGTACAGTCATACTGCAAGTTGTTTATGAAGTAAGCTATTACCATCCCCACCAACAGAATATTTAAACTTTATTAGGATATCAAAAAAAAACTATAATACAATATGAAACAATATTTACACAATAAACTAATTGGCAGATATGAATTGGAACGAATATATATATATATACAGTTTAATGGTGCAAAGTGTAAAGTTATACACTATGGAAAAGAAAATCCACACCATATATATAGGATAGGAGATAAAGTGCTGGAAACAGACAAAGAAGAAAAGGATATTGGAGTAACTTTCGATCAGGGGCTAAGATTCAAAGTACACATGCACAAATCAATAAAAACAACAAACAGCAGACTTGGCATCCTTAAAAGAAGTTTTAGTAATTTTGACAAGAAATCTTTTCTCACCCTATACAAATCCTTTGTAAGACCTACTCTTGAGTACGGTTCTACAGTATGGTACACAACCCATAAGGTGGACTGGATAGAATTGGAGAAGGTACAGAGAAGAGCTACTAAGTTAGTAACGGGTATGAGGGAACTAACATACGAGGAAAGACTGAAGGAGATGAAATTGCCAACACTGGCATACAGAAGAGAGAGAGCAGATTTGATCCAAGTGTTTAAGACAGTGAATAATATTGATAACATTGAAAGGGAAATTTTTTTGGAATTTAACGATAGAGAAGGTAGAGGCAATAGCAAGACTATGCGTAAACATTCAGAAGTGAGATTAGAGAGAATGTGTTCTCAAACAGAGTTATTAATGCCTGGAATGCACCCCCGAAAACGTAGTATCAACAGAAACAATAAATTTATTCAAGAGTGCATTGGAGAAGCATTGAGAGAGCAGGAAACTAAAGTATGATATATAGGAGGTAGAGGCTCACAGTCGCATGAGCGAGATTAACTTCATCAATGGAATTAAGAGGGACAAAAAAGCTACAGCTTGATGAGTCCAAAATCTATTAAATCTTTTAAATCTACTATCTGTATTGGATATTAAAATACTGAAGCAGGAAAGATCACGATTCAGCTTTAAGGTACACCAGGTGCTTTACAGTTTACCATCCCCCAGTCACGTACGCCAGACGGTTCGAGAAGAGCACCACTACTAGTACTACGAAATAATATAACTATTACAAAGCAGGCGGAATAATTTAGTGGGTTTGTAACTAGACACTGATGCTAACTTAGATGCAGTAGATATATCCGTAGGGTAGGACGTACTTACTAATTTAAGTTGTTAACATCCAAAAGTACAATTTAGTTGAGTTTGATGCAAGTTGGCATACACATTGGTACGACAATATTTTCCTGAACTTATGTATGACTGCTATTCCTAGTTCAGCGTGTGTTATTAATAACCGTGCTAGGTATTGTGATCATTGTTTCCCGATTCAGTTACTGCTCTGTATAAGTTTGCTAGCGATTTATTTACCACCTTTTTTTCTGGGACCTTTATTTCATTCAGGAGGGAAGTGACACGAGTAGTAGTCTGCTTGTAATGTTTAATAAATCTTTTTTCTTCCATATTCTGATTAGTGAATTTGGTCCCAAGCACTAGCAGCGTATTCTAGATAAGGAAATACAAGTGAAGTGTAGGCTGCGAGTTCAGTTGTTTCCAGGCATTAGGGTACCAGACAACTCGGCCCATCGACTTTCCGAGGCTGACAACTCAGCCCACATTATAGTATGGGACCTATGGAGAGACAACTCGGCCCAGTCATTTCTCGGCCCAGACAAGTCATCCAATTTTGAAAAGACAACTCGGCCCACTTATGATCATCGAAATGTAGACATAATAACGACGGTTATAGATAGCTATTTGACTAACCAAATGATTTTGGTAATGTATTAAAAGAATTCATTACACAAAAAATACAAGATGTTACACACGATAATGATAAATATATACACAATATATACATGACGATCTAGGCGCTGACCAAATCACCACATCGCTCAAGATATTGCGATGTGGTGATGTTTCGATCGTCATACAGTTGCCATAATTCCGACAGCTGTAGTTGCTTCGATGCCGTCGATTTTCACTGGCGCCGACACAGTCTTTTCTGAGCGAGTAGATGGACCTGGACGGGTACCAGAGAGGCCTCCTCGTGCAAGGTGCCAATGAGCACACATATAGGTTGCGGCTGTGGTTGCCAACAGCATTTGCATTCAACCTGGGGAAGAGATATATTCATCATATTACGCCTATTCAATATTTACAAATATTTATATATTTATTAATTACTTTACATACTACCAACCTATTGGGCCATCCTTCGGCGTCATTGTTCGTTCGCGCGACTCTCTGGTACGTCGTCCAGGCTGATGGCGGGCTGCTGCTGTGTACCCGGGTTTTATCCAGGTACGCCAGCAGAGACTGGATGGAGGTGACGTACTCGTCTTCGACGGGGCATCGTGTCCGAAGCTCCTCAAATGCCCGTACGATGTGCTCTGCCGGCAAGTTTGGCAGAGCCATCACTGAAATGAGGAACTCCCGGACCCTGACGTTCTGCTGATATGCAGTAGGCAATCTGGAAAAATCATACACTATGTTTTAGGGCGTTGTTTGAGCACGTATTGGCTCTAGAAAGCGTAGTGACCAAAAGGTTATACAACAATTAATCTAGCAGCCGGGCAGCGAAGTTTACATAAGACGGCTACACCAAAGAGAGCACGCGCGCGTAAGCCCTACATCGGCTACGCTTCGGCGCGCTACAAACGGGCTGAGTCGTCTCACTGGGTGGTATGTTGTCCTGAGATGGGCCGAGTTGTCTGGGTCGAGTTGTCCTAGTAGAAGGCGAGTGGGACGACTTGTCCGACATTCCAATACGGCTTAAGTCGAGCGTACTGTTTGCCTCCAGGTTTCGACCATATGTTGTTGCCATGGTAGTTCCAGTTAAGGTCATTAGAAAGTTCATTATCAAGATAAAAGTGATGTTGGGTCAGTTGTAAGGATTTCATTATTAATTTTTTAGGTGAATTATAAGCGTGAGTATTTTCTGGATATATGCATAGTCAAACATTTTCACTAGTGCCCAATTTTTAAAATAGTTAAGTCTTCTTTGAAGATAAGTTACGTAGTAGCGTAACAGAAATGAGGGTGCAGTTAGGCTGGGAGACACTCTAAGAACGACGTGCCCGCGCTCGTGTTACGATGATGTACAATATATTGCACGGCAACATCGATATACCCCCTAAATATTTCACTGTTTCTCCTTCATGCTATTCAACTAGGGGCGCAAATATAAAATACCTCGCCCCCCCCACTGCAACAAAATTGTATACAGCAATTCATTCTTTCCTGCAGTCGTTTCATATTTGAATGGACTCCCATTATTTGCCACGAACGCTGCTACTTTTGCAACATTCCAGCATGGACTCATGAGCCTTAAGCTCACATCATGAGACTGGACCCCTCTATGTTTTCTTGCCATCACACTCATCTGATATCAAAATTTCTCCTTTTTTTTCTTCCTCTTTGCTTTACTGATGTAGAACGTAGTTTTTACGACATCCCTTCTGTTTCTTTCTCTTGGAAAGTGCGATAATACTCGCAGTGCGACGTATGCACTGAACAGATCAGAATCAGAAAAGATGTAGTCATCAGCAGAGTCTAATTT
>WURV02220439.1:0-10476 GCA_011762755.2 Epimenia babai
CACTAGTCAAAATGTCAAACCTGGATTAAACGGCCACCTGTCTTAACGGCCACGTTTTCGTGCTTCCCGTAAGTGGCGCCGCTTAATAGAGGTTTGACTGTATATTTTCATTTTTTCTTATAAAAAATGCAATGTATGAGAAAATAATGCAATATATGACCCTCTGACAGAAAGATGATTCAATTGTTTAGTAATTGAAAGTGTAAGGTAAAGTACAACATTTATAGATCGCCGGTATCAGCCAGGGCTCGCAGATGCCAGGTTTACTCCAGTAATCAGGGATAATCGACTTGCTTCGGATCATCGCAGAAAAATCTGGCGGCCGGTTTCAAACCTTTCGGTTCAGCGCTCCTACTTCTCGACTAACTACCTCCCTTGAACTTACTTGAAAATAATTTAATTTGAATGATCGAATTCATATATTTTTAACAAGCGTCATATTGATGTCATGAGAATTATGAATGTATGTTGTGGTATAATATACACATTTTATACATATTTTTAACAAATTAAATTTACGAACATAAATATACGATAAACACTTAGTTTTTTTTTAATAATAATGATGATTATATCGATGTGTATCCAAATTTGAACCTATAATATTATATCAAAAGCTGTTCCTTATTTAGTTACTTAATCTTTCGCGAAGGCTGCATGTAAAATATGGGATTGAAGCCGCAGTCAGGAATAAAAGAAATGAGCGGAAAATTTGCAGGGAATAAGGCGAAGTTTTCAAAGAAAAGGGCCAAAGTTTTGAAAGAAAAGTTTTAAAGTTTTCTTTACAAAAAGGCCGCAATTTTCAAAAAAAATATGATATTTGGGCCATTGAAAAAGTCCTTGGTGTCGTCAAGTCTTAATGCTGGTCAATAAACAATTTTTGAACACTTACAGCGCATGCGCCATATTTTTTGGAAACAGATATTGTAAAGTTGATAGGGGACATCTCCAGCGGTCCCCGTTGTCAACGAACTTGTTTGAAAGCTTAGATCGGTAATCTCCTGTCACATATTTGTTAGGTTTGTAAAATTAACGATGACCAGTTTACCGACAATATCGAAGGTTCGAAATGGGTCATATTTACCCGGACCCTGAAACCACAAAGTTACACGAAGATACTTACTTGTTTCCATACGAATCTACAGTCCTGATGAGGTCGTGCTTAACTAGAAAGGGCGCACGCAACTGTGCCTCTTCGGCATTTGTTCGAGGCTTCATCGTACACTGTTTCGCCACCTCGAAGAAGACTTCTGGTCGCAAACCTACCACAGCTTTGTTCCGGACGCGAAAGAAAAAGTCGGTTGTTACCATAGTTGCAATATCTTCATCGAATCTGTTTAGAAACGACAATAATACTTCATATTTCATCAGGTGTTCAACAGGTATACTCGATCAGGTTTTCAAAAAGTATACTCGATCGGGTGTTGGTGTTAAACAGGAATACCGCATCAGGCATTCAACAGGTATACTCGATTGGATGTTTTAGGTATAGGCAACAGGGTTACCGAGTTCATACTAGTGACTCGCATACATTATGCTTATAAATCACACAATCTTGCACAACTCCTGCCGGTCGTTAGCAATTAGTGTAGTTGGCTATACAACCTCCTCGGTGTAAGATTATGAACTATGAACTCTACCACTTGAAATACCACCATGAAATGGTTTCATTTAATACAAAATATAGATACACAATGAATACATTGTTACTTTATATGCAAGAGAAAAAAATTATACAGTAAAACACAAGCAAGTAATGAGAAAATAGCCATCATATAGCATATTTCGAGATTGAATTATGTTTTCAGGGTGGGATGTATTGAAGGAAGACACACAAAGTGTCACACTTATTGGCTGGGTCCCCCGAGTTTTAAAATATTGTTCATCTATTCTGTTTTAAATGTATTATAAGCCAATATAGAGTACGATAAGATATTCACATAATATAATATGTACGCACACGTTTAATTTACATCATTTAAAGTAAGAATATTCACATGTAAACATTCACATTGAAATCATCATAATGCTATATATCAGGCCCTATGCATCACGTGGTAAATACTAGTCTCTATTAATGCATGAATTAGTTATACAGTTACAATATACGTAGAATAATACACAAGTACTAGATTATCGTTATAGTGCAATTGAATGACATTTCTATTTATAATTAAAAATGAGACAAAGATTTTTTTTTAATGTCACTCTCTAAGTCATTCCACATTTTTGCTCCTAGTATGGTAAGACTAAAAGATCGTAGCTTTTTCTATGAGACGGCATTTTAAACTGATTATTCTAGCGAGTATTTCACTATCCTAAGTGGTAGCGTGATGTAGACTTTGTACATAAAACAGCATGGCTTAAGTTTCACTATATCTCCAAAATTGAGCAGATGTAATTTGGTAAACAGTGCTTTTGTTGCCGTCAAACGCGGTACATTTTCGATAGCTCTAATGGCTTGTCTGTAGCGTGATTGGTTTGAGAGTTCTGAAGTGACAAGTGTTGGTCCAAATTTCGCAGCACTGATTTAAGTATGGCAGAATGGGGGAAGAGTAAAGTGTCAGTAAGCCCGACTTATCGCGAAGATGCTTGATTTTGTGTAGTACATATATATTCTTAGAAATTTCGCCTTTCACATGTTCTATATGGTCAGACCAACTAAGTTTGCTATCAATGATAACACCTAAAAATTTTGTTTTAGGTACTCTGTCTATCTCATTTCCATACATGGATGAGATTTAATCCGATTGCTGCTTAATATCATAAAATTGGTCTTTTTAACATTCTGTGAGAGTTAATTCACTTGGAACCAAAAAGCAAGTTTTTCAAGTTCTACAGGAATTGATTTGCATAAGTCTGACAACTAAGGACCCGTCTGAACAATATTTCTATCCTAAAAAAGAATAAAATTACATATATATTCAAAAAATTGCATAAGTTATTGATAAATAAGATAAATAATGCTGGGCTTGGCATAGATCCTTGGGGTACTCCACATGTAATATTATAATTATTATGATCATCGTCGTCGTCGTCATCATCATCGTATTTATAGTGCCACTTCAACTAACTAGTTATCAGCGACACTTTACAATGGTAATACAACATGGTATGCACAAAAATTAAATAGAAGCTATAATGGTATGTAACAAGTAAAAAGTAGCATAATTGGCATGAAACGGTGAAATTTACGATTAATCTGTTCTAGCTAGGAGATATAATAGCCCCAAAATACTAAGACGTGCTCAATGTACGTCAGGTAAATGGGAGAAGAGAGCACGGTGGCACACGCGCTCGATGACATTCAAGAAATGTGACAAACAAATGTCGTAGTCTCGAACGAATACGTAGTGCTGAGAGGACGCATCCGTGATAAGACGACACTTGACGAACGTTTTGTACGGGAATACATCCAAATGGTAAAGATAGCGTTGGCCGGACAAAGGTACGGGCCCCCTTCTCGATTGGTACCCCATATTCACTCACAATTTCAATGGTATATTAATCAAGCTGGACGGTCTCACGTTTATCTCAACAGAACTCGATGGAATCTACGTGGATGGTTGGCCACGATTATATCTGGTACGCGTGGCACACAGAGTATCGCGATAATTACAGCAGTATGGTCACTGTGTTAAAAACTAAAACATCCTATTATCCATCCAAGATCAAATTACTATTTCATGAATGCTACGACACCTTCACGCCCCTCCCCACCCAGGGTGTTATGTTTTTAATTTCTTATATTGAACTAAAACTAACAATAAAATATACTGTACAAGTACGACTGGGTGTGAGTAGTCTATCTTTAATTATAATTACAGAGTAATAGCAATCTCAGCTTACTAATAACACTTGAACACTATACATATTATACATATCTGAATCAATGTCATTGAATAAGACATATTGTTTTCTATTATTGAGATAGGTGGTAATGCAATCAGCGGAAACACCTCTTATACCGTACAACTGTAGTTTTTTAATGAAGACACTCTACAAATTTACATTTACTATGATTTACTAGAAATACAGGGAATACAGTTCAAAATCGAACTCGGGATACCATGAATGAACCGAAAATGAAATAGGTACATACAGTAAGATCACAGATAAAGAAAATATAACTAAGAATATTCCAGCACAGATCGTATATTTGCACGTCCTTAATAGCGGTCCGAAACACCGGTATATGAACACGACAGAGTCAAACAGTCACTCTAAACACTCCTCAATCTCGACGGGTTAATTTTGGTGACCGGGCCTTTGCAGTCGCTTCACCCATGGTTTTTAATTATCTTCCATCACCCATTAGACAATGGACAGTGCTTAATACTTTTTAAATCCAAACTTAAAACTTTCCCTCTGTACTGCCTTTTGCGAAGTTGACAGTGGGTAATTTGATAGTGCAATACTACGTAATTTTTTATATGTTGTATTTTTCGTGATATTTAACATAGTTTTATAGCGTTATTATATGTCTGACACTGTGCAAATATCCGATCTGTGCTGTAATATTGTTAGTTACATTCTTTCTATATGTGATCTTACTGCATATGCCTATTTTATTTTCGATTCATTCATGGTATACCGAGTTCGATTTTGAACCTTGTGTTTCTAGTTAATCATAGTAACCGTAAATTTGTAAAGTGTCTTTGATAGCCACGTGTAAAAAGGGCAATATAAATCAATAAAATTTCATTTCATTTCATCGGATAAAGTGGTGTCAAAAACGTCGAGGTTACTTTTAGCTGTGTAATATGAAGATGCCACTGTGTCAAGCGTATGTCCGTAACAACTGACATGTTTATACCATCGTGGCCGAAGGATTTTTTTGCTTTTAAAGTAGTTGACTAAAGATATTTGCATATTTCGGATGTATACATATAATTGTATTTTTGGGGTTACCCTTATGCAGAAATTTGCAGTAATTAGATTTATAGCTGATTAAAATGCTGCGAGATAATCATCTTCTGAACGGGGATACGTGATCAGATGATCAACAGGCATACATAACCAGGTGTATACCCCAACAGGTATACTTCATTAGATAAACCGACCTCCGCCTTTATACACAAGCTTGCGTTAACCGTTACTACATTCATTCAATGAGCCGTGAGCTTTTCTTATAACTTAGTGTGGTTATCAACTTAAATCGGTTAGTCACACGCACTTGGGAAACTTGGTTCGCATCTCGGTGCGCGCCATGAAGGAAGACGATGTCTCCTCGCAGACCATCATGTCACCGACGCTGTACTGGTACTCGTAGCGTTGTTCGAATACCTGAACAGATGAACATGAACGCGTTCGCAAGCGAACTCGTGCGACATGGACATTGGACGCAAGGTGAGTGGGTACTTGTACCAACAAAAATATTTGTTTGGAAAATCTATTTAGTTTAGTAAACGGAAACACGCGCTAAGAGTATTCTTCCAGACTGCAAAGTAGGGGTACCCTCCGGATTTTGGTCATGAATTCTGGCATAATGATAACAGACAAATCACCAGCGCTATGCAGCGGCTCGACATTTTGCAAGACTATGTGGATTAATGACCATTGATTTATTTGTGGAGAAAAAGCCGCCACGAAATCCCCGAAAAGGTAGTGGTGCCACCTTTCGATGACCATGTACTTAATTAACGTGCAGTTTTCATGGATGACAATGCAAGACCCCCCATATCTCGTGCATTTACCAAATTTCGATCACTACTCTACCATGGCCAAAAAAGAGTCCCGATCTCAATCCCATTTCGCACATCTGGGATAAGATGGGTTGAAAAATCAACCGGAGAAATCCACCAGTACAAGATCTCGACGAATTAGAGGTGGCACTACACGAGGAATGGCGAAGGGTACTTATATAGAGATTCAGCATCTAATCCCCGCAATGAGAAGGGTTTTCGTCGTCCCGAATGCTCGTGGCTGTTACACGAAATACTGACATTATTGGACATTTTCTTGAACATTGAGTCATATTTTAACATTTTGTGCACAATTTATGATATCCACCTTAGCGGGTTCTCCGTAGGCAAAAGATATAAAAGCTTCAATTTTACTCAAAATGATCATTTTCTGGGAAATTTTCTGGAAATAAAAATTATTGTTATGGAAAAGCTAAAACTTGGCGCTTCTTATACACATTTTTGTCACCAAAAACCAAGGCTGGGCTGTCGGACTGAAAAGGTTTCTCAGCGAATGGGTTATTATAAAAAATATATTTATATAACAATATCACGATATAACAAGGCAATACTGTACGTGCGACAAACATTTACCTATACAGTAGCAGCAAAACCTCGCACTTTTCCTTTCCATTTTTATGAATTTATCACTCACGCATTAAGACCAGATGAGAACATACAAATATTGTATAGGTACATTACATTAGTACTCGTATTGACGTTAGAGGTACACGACATTAGTACTCGTATTGACGTTAGAGGTACACGACATTAGTACTTGTATTGACGCTAGAGGTACACGACATTAGTACTCGTATTGACGTTAGAGGTACACGACAT
The DNA here is from genome assembly GCA_011762755.2 of Epimenia babai. NCBI lineage: Eukaryota > Metazoa > Mollusca > Solenogastres > Cavibelonia > Epimeniidae > Epimenia > Epimenia babai. The sequence continues at coordinate 6,525 of WURV02220439.1, forward strand.
TAGTACTTACCCAGTAACATATTTTGTGTCTATAACATTGAACATCGAGATTACGATATTTCGATGAGGCGTCATAACGGAGGTACGATCCACCTACGATGTCCAGTTCCGGTACATTGTTTAACGCATGATAAAGCCAAGCAATGCTGTTATCTGACGAGAATTCAGCTATCGATGCTCCTTCGGTGAGATACAAAAAATATTTGGTCTTGACGCGAGCGATCATGGTATTGAACGCTTTTCCTTCGCTACTTATAACAAAGATATCGACATGCTTGTGCGTTTTAGCCTGTACATCCAACGATGTTGTGGCCACCATGATCGAAATGCGCTTCAAGGATTTGCGTATCGTCGCAATTTGCGAGGTGAGGCATTCTATTAACCCGTTATTGAAAATAAGAATAGTCACGTCTTGTTGAAATTTGTCAATGAACGCGGCATCTACTACGAATTTTCTGTCTAAGTCGCGGCTGGTCGGTATCCTTCTGTCGAACACTCCGGAGTTGTCGCTCGACGATGTTTCCTTGAACGTGTTCTCCCGTACAGGGGCATCTGTCTCACCACGAGACACAAACAATACTTCGTTATCTGATTGTGATTCCGATAGTCTCCTCAAGCGAGCATTTTCCAATCTTAGTTGCTGATTCTCCGCCACGTAAACCGAATTTCGTCCATAAAACATCACGTTTGCCGCTAGGATGAAAAAAAGCAGGGCATAACCCGCAAGCGCTCGACGCGATGTTGGAATCATTGTATTTATTCGTTTTAGCCTAAGTTTTATTTGGGTATCTAATTAGGAACGGCGGTTTCTTCCGTCAGGCACTGAAATGAGAAGAATACATAAAAACGCATCTTAGCTATTGAATGTATACAGTCGATCATTGTTACAGGTGAAAAAAGGTTGATAAAGGTTATTTTCATATATCGATGACGGGATTCACCCTGCAAATGTCAGTGTGTTCAAAAGACAAAAAGGAACACGGTTTCAACTGAGTGCCACCTATTCGTGAATACTTGATAGAGGAACGCTTGCAAGTGTTCGTTTTCACATCAGTACGGGTTTAAGAGATACGAGTTGCCGTGTTATAAATACCGTATATACTCACCTGTAAGTCGATCCGCCTATAAGTCGACCCCCTACTTTGGCCGACGAAATCGTGGCTTTGCTCTTGACCCGCCTATGAGTCGAGGGTGGATAAATGTGACGAACGCAAAATGTGTTGTGTTGATTATATTTTTTATTGTAGTGATATAAGGCCTATCAATATATATATATGAACATTGTATATACCCTATATTTACAATATCTACAATACCATTATACACATAGTCATCATCTGGGAATAGTTCGTTAACCTGCTTTTAAGTTACGGCAATTGTTCATTATAATTCTCGTCGTCCTAGTCAGTCATTTTTTTATTTTTATTGAGCCGCCTGGAAGACGGTGGTAGACTTTTAAGGATTGAAATTTTGTCTTTAAAAACCGTCATATAGCCGAGTATATACGGTATATTGTAACATAAAAAACACACCTAAGGTAACACTTTTTTACTGATCAGACTAAATAAAAGAACATGTGGCCTCTTTGAGACTAACGAAAATTTTAAACATGAGTTTTCGCAGCCACAAGAAATGCTTCATCAGGTAAACAAATGGCGAATGATTTATTCTTTATTGTATAACGTGGCTTGTGTTTAGACACATATGCTAGGGTATGTACACGATCTGATGGCCACAATATATGTACACCTATACGTATACTTTATGTAGCGATGCGACTATTAATTAGTTTTTTATTTATTCATATAGGTTAACGCGGCTAACAGCCAAAACGGATACCATGAAATTAGGATTAACGCTAAATTTTGAACTTTCGTATATCAAGCAAATTTCCGTAGCCCTCAATAACGCGCTATAAGGTTAAGTAAGACGCGGGGCTAATTTAACGTGACGTCTATTTACATCATCACCTAAAATGCCTTTAAATATTTACTGTCCACGCGGATAAACGACCCAGCTGTCTCCTACCTGGTGTTCTCAAAATAATCACCCCCATTCCCGTACTTGGTCGGGCTGGGAGTAGCTCGACTAGGCTAACCAGGCCAGTTTAATCGTCTTTAATCGCTTTGAACATATTATTTCTTGCGTAAGTATTAGTAGCATTTAGGTAACTAAAGCAATGAAATATAGACACGACCGTGACCATTAGTGTTCTATCGTTTGGTCAAAAAGTTACGTAGACCGTGCATATTGACATAATGAATTTTTATTTCTATATTAGGCTTGTTTTTAACTAGCGCAGAAAATTCTAAGGTGTTTTTTAAGTGTTTTGTAAACCACCTCAGAGCACCATGCGTGGGTGAGAGGGTATAAAAATTCTATAGTTACTTACTTACAAAGCGTTCGACGGTCGCCACTTTCTTATCTGATGACTAAAAGTTATTCCCTTCATTTCGGTCTCTCGTGACCTAGAGTAAACAATTTTCTCTATAGAAGGAAAGAAAAGTTCGCATTCCCGTTAGATCGTTGAAGTACTGACCGCAAACATAGCAAGGCGCATTTGAAGATAGATTGCACACTACGGTACCGTGTATGTACACTTTAATCCAACGTAATACAATCCTATGTAAACGACGCCGGGCATTAAAGATTTCACAGTAGGCTACAGTATGCCAAAATACGAACACAGAACATTCTTTCAGCGGTGTAAACTACGTCGATCATATCGCCGATTTTATTATGTATAGGGGAAAAGTTGGTAAAATGTTCAGCACAATGTCATCGGGGCGCGAAGGCATAAAAACATTTTAACAATCGTTAACTGTTGAAGGATTACATATTCATTCCAAAATCGTTTATAAAAATACTTACATTTAACTTATAGACACACATTCATACATATAGTCAATAGAGCGGTACGCAAGCATTCTAACAAAGAATACTCGAAGGTAATACGTATAAGATATTTCGAGCGAATAACATTGTAAAAACAATTTTTTTCTGTGTCTATATTATCCACATGTATGCAAAATACACGCTGAATAACACAGCACAACAATCGCACGCATAACGACACAATGATTATCGCGACATCCTACACCTGCATCAGAATAGACTCGATCATGTGGTATATTGGTATGAACGCGTTGCGTCATAAACGCAAGGTATAGATCGATCCGCGCCGACCCGAATCCATAGGCGACTCGATAATATTGCATTCACAGTGAGCGATTCATAGTAGTTATGGTAGTTAAAACCCCTTCAAGGCCCGAACACACTGCACCGCTGACGCGACGTGAACGGGACGTGAACGTGCGTGAAAAATAGCTTACACACACTACGCCGCAAACGTCAACGTGATACTTGGCGCGAAATTCAATTTTATAGTTCAGCTTGGTTGTGGCGGAGTAAACATGGATTAATCACACACTGAACGGTATGTATACTTCACTCGTTTAATAGTTACAGGAAATTAATTATTAAAAAAATTATATTATTTGTTAGGTTTTTTGCTTTAAGTCTATCCGCTCAGCCGTTATTAGTATAGACAGACAGCGTCATTTTTTCCCTGCTGTGGCAAGGTAAAGCTGCATTTTCATTGCTCGAGAGACATCACGTGGTATTGGATGCGCGCGCATCATGCATGTTTACAAATTGACTACCACGTGGAAATGTCGTTTGCTAATTCATTGCGAAAAATGCAATCAGCGAAATTAACCAACGCATTGTTTTAGTTCGCTTTATTGCGCGAAGTGCCAATGTATCTACTTTTCTCGCCATAGTTTATAATAATAATAAACTTTATTTAGAGTGCCGAGTCGTGCCTTGGTCAATGATTACACGATGATGTGGACAACAGTACAATTTTACGACCTAAAACGTTAACAAATGAAATGAGGCGTAATTTGATGAGTACTGCAATGCCTAGTGGTGGTTTTAAACTTGTATAAAC
>WURV02220450.1:0-10476 GCA_011762755.2 Epimenia babai
GTGTTACTATAAATAAGTCTCTTGTACCTAATTATAGCTAAGTTGACTTGGGCAGTTGCTATAGAGTACCCTGCTCAAGAAAACACCACGAAATAGAAATACGATTGCTCGTAATTTGAACCATCCACCTTCTGGTTCGTACGCCAGCACTCTACCCAACTGACAACCTGTGACTCACATTATGGCTGGCATTAACCCTCAGCACTGTTGTCACAGAATCGTATTGCTAAAGTAAAGTGACGCACAGATGCCAGTGGGGTAAGGGTTAACTGTCCTTGGCCGCGATCAAACCAGTGCATGTGTGAATCACGCAATGGCAAATGATCATGTGATCACTTCGCCAGATTTCAACAGAATACAGGGAGCGAAGTCGGCTAACAAAATCTGTGAAACCACACCAGCGACGTTAGTTATTGTTTATGGACTCATACATGTTCTGACGACATCTCTAAGAGGAACGGGTCCGTCCGTATATGTCTCATACTGACTCGTGACTAACGACGCAGGAACGGTGAGGCTGACGTTACTACAGAGGTTTGTCGCGATCCCGGGTACTGAGTCACAGTCGACCACGCCGTCGCGGTCGTGTTTGTGTAGATGAGCCAAACACGAATCGCTGACTGACTTACAGCTCTCTCTGTAATTTCATGGGTAAATTCACAATTCAGAAAAAAAGGGAAAAGGAAAAGGCGAGGTTTTGGTGCTACTTTACAATTAAATGTCAGTCGCATGTACAACATTGCCCTGTTACATCCCAAGATATTTTTATAATAAACCATTCCATGACAAATCTTTCTCAATATTCAAGTACGAAAATCTTGCTCATTTCCTATTGACGCAGATATCCGCCTGATCTGATTGGTCCATACGAAACAAACGGTTATGCTACAATTATTCGTATTATATAATAAGTAATAATTATACGGGCAAATGTCCTTCGTAGATATATCACTGGACTAGAATTAAGCCTTGGTCAGCTCTCTGGTCTAGCTACTATACTATTTGTGTCATTTTCGTGTAAGTGCGCGGTTTATGTGCCTATATATATATATATGTATGTATATATGTGTGTGTATATACAAGCGGGTGCTGGAAAGTTCCTAGCTTTTAGGGCATCGCGAAAGGGTAGAGCTGTTACTTTTACAGTGGAGTTAGTGCAACTATTTGAGAGAAAAAAGGCAGAAACACATGATGTATGCAATTCTTTCCCTTTTTTGCAGGTTTAACGCATGATGGCTAGTGGATTTACGTAAAATTGAAGCAAGGGCGGTCATGAATTTCCTCTTCTTGCAAGGCAAAAATCAGCAGAAATCCATGGCGAGATGAAGGACGTCTTGAAGGACAAGTGCCCATCATACTCAGTGTTAATACTACAGTGTTAATGTAGGTGTCAAGGATTCGGACTGGTCACCTCGAGGTCACAGATGAACCCTAGTCAGGACGGCCAACTTCCACAACAACAGAGGAGAAAGCCGATGCTGTGCATGTCATGATTGTCGTGGATCGCCGTATTTCAGCTAAAGTCATAGATGAGACTCTATGGATTTCCCGCGACGGAGTTGGCCACATCATCCACAACATGAGAAAACTCTCCGCAAAATGGGTGCCGAAATGCCTTAACACAGATCAGAAGCGCATCAGAGTGACATCAAAGGCGATTTTAGACCGGTTTGTAGCGGGGCTGGCCGACTTTATGGCTGGTTTGGTCACCATGGATGGAACCTGGCTTTATCACTATAATCCCCAGAGCAAGCAGCAATCAATGGAGTGGCGACACAGCAGTTCACTGCTTCCCAAGAGGTCTTGGATCCAGAAGTCAGCTGGAAAGATACTGACTTCAGTGTTCTGGGACGAAGATGGAGTAGTCCTCATAAAAACCTGTCAAAGGGTCGCACCATCAACACAGAATACCACATATCTCTGTTGGACGAATTGCGCGAAGCTTCAAAGCAGAAACGCCATGACACCTAAGCCATGGTGTCCTCTTTTTGCAGGACAATGCATCAGCACACACAGCGCATAAAACACAATGGAAAATACGAGTTTGGCGAGTTTGGCTTCAAATTGGCAGACCACCCACCTTACTCCCTAGATCTGCCCCCCTCCAACTATTACCTCTTTCCAAAATTGAAGAAACATCTCGAGGGAACGAAATTTCACTGACAGTCGGAAGTGATCGCTGCTACAGAGGCCTGTTTGGAGGACCAACTTCCGAGTTCTTTTTTCAGGGTTTGAAAATACTAAAGGACTTCTCTAATGAGTGTATCTGAGAGGGGAATATGTTGAATAAAATCATAATTACCTGATCCTCCTGTATCTCTTTTAGCCAAAGCCAGGAACTTTTTAGCACCCCCTCGTATATAGATTCCCCAATTAACTAAACTATTGAACGAGAACTTTCTCTGGCACATTAAGCCAACAGTCAGTATTATTCTATCTTTTTGTTTTATCATGTCCCTATAACTTAATAATCCGTACATCTAATAGTGTTGATATTAACTAAGTACTGCATCATGGTAATGTGGAGCGAAGGTCACCTGCAGAGGGGGAAATGATGGGAGAAGCAGTCCGGGTAGTTGATGAGGCAGACGACTCGTGCCAAGATGACGCGGCATGCATCGGTCCGCGCGTGCGACTGTACAAACGCCATACGTCCTCTGCAAGACATGGCGGAGTCTTCTGTGTGCGAAAGGTTAGCGAGTGGTCGGTCATGGCGGGCGTGTCGATGATTGTTGCCGCGGTAACGCACGCGAGTCAGACGATGAGCAATGGTGTACTTTTGGCATGCGCCGCACATTCTAGGAGGCTGACAGAGCGATGACCTGGATATCGTTGAAAATTGAAACATTCAGTTATTTTATCATCACGGTCTGGAGCTGTCAAAATGCCATTATCACTGTATGTGTGATAGAACCCTCCTAACATCATTATCACTGTATGTGTGATAGAACCCTCCTAACATCATTATCACTGTATGTGTGATAGAACCATCCTAACATCATTATCACTGTATATGCGATGCAGCCCTCCTAATGTTATTATCACTGTACATGCAATGAGCTCTCATGTCATTATCACTGTACATGCGATGGAACCCTCCTAATGTCATCATCACTGTATATGCGACGAGCTCTCATGTCATTATCACTGTAAAAGCGATGACCTCTCATCTCACTGTATACGCGACGATCTCTTGATGTCCTTATTACTGTACATGCGATGACCTCTCATATCACTATCACTGTACATACAATGGAGCTCTCATTATGTCATTATCACTGTATATGCAATGAACTCTCATGCCATTCTCACTGTACACACAAGAGACCTCTCATGCCATTATCACTGTACACACAAGGGACCTCTCACGTCATTATCACTGTATGTGTGGTGACCTCTCGTAATGTCGTTATCACTGTACATGCAATGAGCTCTCATGCCATTATCACTGTACACGCGAGTGAGCTCTCGTAAAGTCATTATCACTGTATAGGTGATGGAGCTCTCGTAAAGTCATTATCACTGTATATGTGATGGAGCTCTCGTAAAGTCATTATCACTGTATATGTGATGGAACTCTCATAATAGCATGATAAAAACATTCTGTGGAACTTTCATACTGTCATACTATATTTTCCCAATATATTCATGCTAATTCATACAGAAATGGCGTATGGGCATATACATGAGTACATATGCTACTGTAAACAGTAGCATCCATAAGACCGGTAAGTGCTAATACAGCATGGTATAATATGATTATTCATAAAAGAAATGTTACGTAATTTTGAACTGCTGAAAAAAACTCACCTATTGCCTGAGAGACGCAGCAAACAACATGAAAAAGACACATACAATCATTAGTATGCGTCGAAAACTTGAAATATTGAAGGCAAAAACCAACGTTAAACCAATCAATCTATTCTATTCATAAACATAATTCAGCTATTTTGTTTGTAAATAACAATAATCTATTTAGTTCATAATCAATAATCTATTTACTAAATAAGCAACATCAATCCATTTTGTCCATTAATATTAATCTATCTATCATCAAACTTAATCTATTTAGCTCATAAAAGACATCGACCTACTTATATTCTAATTACTTTTAATAGAATAAGCAAGTTAATATAATGAATTGTTGAAGTTCCAATCTCCATTTCTTGATTATCTTGGGTAATCTCACTCCACTATGTGATGCGCGTGCGCATATGTGTAGCGAGGGAAGGGTCTGGAAATGCCTTATATATATCAATATGGCACCGCGGTATCTATGGTATACTTAGATATATCAATATGGCACCGCGGTATCTATGGTATACTTAGATATATCGATATTGCGCCGCGGTGTCTATGGTATACTTAGATATATCAATATGGCACCGCGGTGTCTATGGTATACTTAAGATATATCAATATGGCACCGCTGTGTCTATGGTATACTTAGATATATCAATATGGCACAGCGGTGTCTATGGTATACTTAGATATATCGATATTGCGCCGCAGTGTCTATGGTATACTTAGATATATCAATATGGCACCGCGGTGTCTATGGTATACTTAGATATATCAATATGGCACAGCAGTGTCTATGGTATACTTAGATATATCAATATTGCGCCGCGGTGTCTATGGTATACTTAGATATATCAATATGGCACCGTGGTGTCTATGGTATACTTAGATATATCAATATGGCACCGCTGTATCTATGGTATACTTAGATATATCAATATGGCACCGCTGTGTCTATGGTATAGTGAGATATATCGATATGGCACCGCTGTGTCTATGGCATACTTATTATGTATAGATGTGTACTAATTCTTGTAAATGGAAAATATTATGATTCCATGATGATTGTAACAGTAAAGTGTATATGTATTTAATTTCATAAGAAATATCGCTCTTTCTCGAATTGGAAAGAGAATATTCCAGAAGTATCTTTCTTCGTACATTAGATACGTGGTATTAATATGCCACTCGTAAATAATATAATATGGGTCATTGCCAGTGCAAGCACACGAATAGTTCTGTTTGGATCCACAGTGGAAAAAAACAACCGCGAAATACACGCAGCATTGTTGTTCTGCGAGGAACTAATGCCACAGGGTTTTGACCTTTTCATGCATGGTCGCACATCCGCGCTAGCGATTTCGTTATGTAACTTGTGATAGTGTCTCGTTTGTACGATAGAGTACCAGGGCGGGTTGAGAAGGTTGAGAACGCGTGCACTCAATGAACGGATCGCTTACTGCGCTAAAAGCGTAGTGCGAAATGCGTTAAATAAGAACTGACAATTGATGATTGAGAGAGAGAACGTGTAATGGCCCTGTTTGTTATTTGTGGTATGAGGTAAAAATGGCATGAGAGTGGTTTATAATTATGTATCTAAACTTTGTGCTGATACTGTTGCTATACGCAGTGTATGCTATTACGTTATACAAAATGACAGTGAATTAGGAAAGTGACATAGTAACAGTACTGTGCAAAAGTCTTGGTCCACCAACATAATATTGTCATATTTCTCAAAATAATCACTTAAGATAGCATTCACGGTGCATTATTTCAGTGTATTTATAATCGAAACAAAATTATGCATCAAGAATCGCATTATGGCCGAAGACGTTTGCACAGTACTGTAGTTCCATAGCCAAGCATGCTATCGTGTTGGCAGATTATGGTGGGGTTGGTCAGGAAGGAGCGGGGGCATGATAAAGGGCTATTTACCTATCACACACTTCCCTCCGCCTGGTTTAAGAGAAACTGCATCGTGCCTAACAATGTGTATTGCTAGTAGTAAGTCTCATTCAATCTTCCTCAACTTTAAAGGCAATATAGAAAGAGGGTTTTGGTATATTTTGTATATTTGGTATTAGAGATGAGTGTGGGACAAATCGTCCAGGATGGCCTAGACTTTGTGAAAAAGATTGCCAAAGTCCTCCTGATCAGTGAAGGCACCGACTGCTTTCAAATAAATAACAACTGATGTTTTATTGGTTTAAGCTGTAGAATTATTATTGTTTCTGTATCAGTGATAAGATGACACTTTCAGCATCTCCTTTCAACACTCCTATATTATTTCAGGACATCATTTCTGTGATTAAGAATGTAGGTATTTTTATGAGTGTATAGGTAGGCATATAAACGACCCGGTATGTGCGTGTGTTTTTTATACAACGCGCAATTCTGTATTGTCAATTTACATCATGTTAAATGAATAAATATATTAAAACAATACTATTGTTCTATAATGACTCTATTCTTACTGGCGTAATATCTCAGTTAATTCCATAACACGGGGTGGACATACTTCAAAAAGGAAAGTTCTAGATAATAATAAATGTTTGCCTTATTAATCAATGATCATGAATAAAATCAAAAACGATTATTTTATCTTCATCTATTGAGGCACGACTCGGAGTATTGGGCCGATACGATTGCACACGCCCAAACGCCGAACAATTAGCCGTGAAGAGCGAAGAAACCAGATATATGCAAATCAGTTATACAGATGTTGACAACAGCTGTCATTTAGTTGAGTGCATGCGTCGGGTCGCGTTACATTCTTAACGACTTAATGTCAATGACTCACGCGCGCGCACCGTATTCCCGCCCTCGTATTCGCCGTAATTAGCTTAATTTTGTATTCTGCTATGTGTATTGCTTCGCATCGACTCTGAGAAAAACCCATCGGCTAAATGACAAATTGGATAGCCGAGAAAACAGCCGTGGCTAAATTAATGAAATCGCTTGCAGAAGGCACTGGGGTTTAAACGGCGTTTTTTCCACAGGTAAACGCAGCGCTTTAACCCGGTTAGCCCACGGGAGGGGGTATTCATTGCGGTGCAATTATTGCAGGGGCTCATTCACTTTAGCTATATTTCGCTTGCCGGCAACACTGCATCTTATGGCATTCATTTCTCCACTCGCTGTCCGTAAATATCGTGTAGTGATGTTTTATTTACCAAATTATAATATATTATCATTTATTAGTATACTATTCATGTGTCGTGAATGTACTGTTGATATATCCGCTCCTCATTGCTTATCAGAGACTTAATGATCTGGGCGATAAGGATACGCCGTCTGCTGTTCTAAACAACCATCCATATATCTATGTGACCATGGGAAAATACACACGATATACTGTAATGATTATGTATAGAACTTGGGTAATATATTTGTCAGCTGGGAAGATGAGAGAAAGACCATTGATAACAAATCAAACGACTGGTATATCTCCATAAATACCTAGTTACCTTGAGATAAAGGTACGCAGAGTCTATATTTGAGAGAATAACAAAAAGTATTACCCGACAAACTAATAAACCACTTCACCTTTTGTACTTCACCTTTTTTTCATCAAGTAACACTTTATTTGGTAATGGGCAGTGCCTTTTACCCACAATGCAATGAATATGACAATTTTTAAGTGTTGTGTCTATGAGACTGGTACTAACATGCATAAAACATTTCCCCCCTTCTATCGTATTCCATCATTTTTATCTTGTTCATTTCTCATCTTTTTTTCTATCTTTAGTAATTGTATCCTAATTTTTATACATAATCTAGCAGAATTTTATTGCAGCCATCGCCATTGTATTGTGATGTACAGATGTCACTCTGGCAAGTGTTAACTAAAAGAAAGGGAGAATGTGAGGTGTTGGTACTACTTTACAATTAAATGTCAGTCGCACGTACAACATTGCCCTGTTACAACCCTAATATATTTTTATAATAAATAAATTCAGGACGAATGTTTCTCGATATTCAAGCACGAAAATCTTGCTCATTTCCTATTGTGGAAGGCGCGGGAAGGAATCCCTGGTTTTGTGTCGGTTCAAACTCGCAACCTCTCGCATGAAAGGCAACGCTTCTAACCACTACAGCACTGGCGCCAGCTATATATTGCACGTACTGTTTTCGAGAGTCAGAGCGATATTCCCTTTTATTATAACTGTACGGTCTAAATCTACACTATAACTCCATCACCATCACTGTCATCATTATGAATACTATCAGGCTAACCCGTTTCAATTACATCTTAACAGCGATTATATATACTATCATGGTAACCCGTTTCATTTACCTTTTAACAGCGGTTATTGATACTATCATGGTAACCCGTTTTACTTACATTTTAACAGCGTTATTAATACTATCATGGTAACCCGTTTCACTTACATTTTAACAGCGGTTATTGATACTATCATGGTAACCCGTTTCACTTACATTTTAACGGCGGTTATTGATACTATCATGGCAACCCGTTTCACTTACATTTAAAAAGCGGTTACTGATACTATCATGGTAACCCGTTTCACTCACATTTTAACAGTGGTTATTGATACTATCATAGTAACCGTTTCACTTACATTTCAACAGCGACTATCAATAATATAAACGTAGGCACGGTTAATAGTCTCACCAGTCAATCGCTTGATGACAGTGACAGACGCTGTACGATGCACGTGGATCGTCTTTAAGTTGTGTTTCTTCGAGACGATAGTGTTACTCGCTACACACATATAGCTCGCCGACTTCGTGACATTCTCGATGTTCATAATGAGCGTGATGAGAGAGTCGCTCTGCTTCTTGGACAGGCTAGCGACTTGGCCGCCGCCCAGAGGCGTTTTACCCACGGGGATCTGTAGAGACCACACAGAGCTCTCAGCAAAGGAAACGAGAAAAAGGGAAGCCACTGCTATTTAATTAATAGTAGCAAACATCGGTCGCGCAACAGGAAAATTTACAACACCTACTTCAAAATGTTCCCATTGTTAAAGCATAAAGACTTACAGAGGTATATAAAAGTAACAGTTTTACATCACAGAGAAGATGACCGCATACATGGGGCAGACATTACCCCTAAGACAACCGAGGAAACCCTTAGAGGTAAGTGACAATGTGTGTTGGTTCTTGGTAGATACATGCCTATTACTGACAAAATGAAATATTACTGTATAACGACATAAACCATAAAATGCATTATTTTATATACAAACACCGAATGAGACACCGCGAGAGCTGTGTAAAAACACAATCATTTTACACACAATCCTCTCTGACCTCATTGACACAGCCATTCAAATCTCTCACCCCCTGCTGCATCAGCACGAACTTTACACACATAGCCATGTGGGTCGCTGCGTTTGCCTTATACGAAACATGTAAAAGTAACACCGTTTTCTGCTAAAATTAGGGTCAATGGCTATGACCTTTCATGTATTAAGTAAAGTCGATCAAGAGGAACAAGTGGGGGGAACTAACACGTACGGTATATTCTGGACGACAATCAGATGGGGTAAGTTACATGGGTAGAGACCACAGATTTCATGAACTAATCGTTCCGTATACATTTGCTTTGCTACATACTTGTGCGTATACATTTTCAAAACAAAAAAAATACATAAAATCCGACAAATTATTTTAACGCGATTATGAAGTAAAACTAGATAGAAGGGCAGTATGTAGTATGTATGAGGAGCTAACCTTAATGTTGTCTTCTATGTACCACCATGCAGCCACCGGGGTGGGGATACCCACGACTCGACACTCGAGGTGTAGACGCTTCTCATATTCTACTTGAATGTGCCGTACACCCTCGTCCCAATCAATGAAGGTTACAGGAGCTGCGAATATACCGATAGATCGTAGATACATCGATCATGGATACATCGATCGTAGATACATCGATCATTGATATATCGATTGTGGATACATCGATCGTGGATATATCGATCATAGATACATCGATCGTGGATATATCGATCGTAGATACATCGATCGTAGATACATCGATCGTGGATATATCGATCATTGATATATCGATCGTGGATACATTGATCATGGATATATCGATCGTAGATACATCGATCGTGGATACATCGATCATGGATATATCGATCGTAGATACATCGATCGTGGATATATCGATCGTAGATACATCGATCATGGACACATCGATCATGGATATATCGATCGTAGATACATCGATTGTAGATACATCGATCGTAGATATATCGATCGTAGATACATCGATCGTAGATACATCGATCGTAGATATATCGATCGTAGATACATCGATCGTGGACACATCGATCATGGATATATCGATCGTAGATACATCGATCGTGGATACATCGATTGTAGATACATCGATTGTGGACAAATCGATCATGGATACATCGATTGTGGATATATATCGATCGTAGATACATCGATCGTGGATATATCGATCGTGGATATATCGATCGTAGATACATCGATCGTGGATATATTGATCGTAGATACATCGATCGTGGATATATCGATCATGGATATATTGATCGTAGATACATCGATCGTAGATACATCGATCGTAGACACATCAATCATGGATACATCGATTGTGGATACATCGATCGTGGATACATCGATCGTGGATACATCGATCGTGGATACATCGATCGTGGATACATCGATCGT
>WURV02220461.1:0-10476 GCA_011762755.2 Epimenia babai
GGAATATATCTTTTAATTTGTGATAACTTTCTATAATGAAGGTATGCTACTAACTCTCATCAGTATGTGTATTCCTTTAGACAAAAATTCTCAAATTTTCAAATCAACCGGGACATGCTGTTTTTCCACAACTTTTTTTCACAAGATTTGAAAATCTAGAAAACAAGGAAACGTTGTGTTTTTTCTTTCTTGTGTATTAGTATCGTGTGTGATCTTCTCTACTGTCAATTACTGCTTGACACCGTCCCAGCATCCTTCCAACTAGGTGACGCGGGTTCTGTTGAAGGATATCGGTCCATAAGTCCAATAGCGCATCTCTGAACTGTTCCAGCATTCGACCTTGATCATTGCGAGCAGAGATATTAGCCTGCAACATGTCTTATGCATGCTCAATGGGATTGAGATCAGGTGAGCGAGCTGGCCAGTCTATTTTGTTGATTCCTTCATCCTTTATCTCTAAGATACGATGAGGATGGGCATTATGATCCATCAAAACTACGTCTGGACCAATATTAACAGCCAATGGAATCACAAACATTTCGAGGATTTCATCGTGGTATCTGACAACAGCTAGGGTGCCGTTTTTGATGACATGGAGGCTGTACGACCTGTAGTAGTGATGCCACTCCAGACCATAAAAATTTGCTTTTATTACTGCATTAATATAGACCATCCCTACTTTGTGCGTGACGGCTACTCATTAGGTAATCAAAGAGTCGAGGTGCAGTAGCGGAAAAGCCGGGTCACTGAAGCTAACGCGTTTCGTACAAGGAGCCGCAAGACTGAGAGATCAGCGCGTTGAACGAGCAGAGGAATTGATCGAGAACAGATTGTTCCCGTAGGTGCATATAGCCAACTTGAAGAGTTGTAGATAATTGCAAGTTAAGAGTCATGTGATTGTCGAATGTAAAACGGGGTTCCGAACATGAGTCCGGGGTTTGATGGTTGTCCCCTTAATTGTAACGGAGAGTTTTGTTGTACTGGAGAGCGGTGAAGAGTAGTGAAGAATGATGAAGATCGACGACTTGTCAGGAAGAAGGTGAAATATTGGATCGTCTTGTCAATGAGTAACTGTCACCCACAAACTAGGAACTTGCCAATAAGTAGCTGTCACGCACAAACTAGAGACTTGCCAATGAGTAGCTGTCACACACAAACTAGGGACTTGTCAATGAGTAGCTGTCACACACAAAGTAGGGACTTGGCAATGAGTAGATGTCACGCAAACTAGGGAGTTGTCAATGAGTAGCTTTCACGCACAAAGTAGGGACTTTTCAATGATTAGCTGTCACGCATAAACTAGGGACTTGTCAATGAGTAACTGTCACGCACAAACTAGGGAATTGTCAATGAGTAGCTGTCACGCGCAAACTAGATACTTTACGATAGAATGCACTAGTAACGGGAACAGGGCTGAGTTCTCTTCACTTGGACAAGAAACTGCCGACTTTATCTCAGGAAGACACAAGATCCACACCAGAGGCGATCATCTGTGATGCCGATCCCTTTTCAACGAATCATAAAAGTGTCTCTATCTCGCTGCATGGCAATTGATTCGGAGCCGTTTCCGTTTGTGCGCATGGCCCATTGAGTCAACAAAACTTGGTTATGATCATAGGTAGATAATTAATTCCTTGTGTAGCCTATTTAATGAAAATGTGGGCGGACTATCTATTTAGTCTGAGCATTGTCGATCGAATGTACATCGGAAATTTTCCAGATTAACTAGGTATAACATTCATAATTATACATCGTTTAATATATCAACTATTCATGCAACCTGGATTCTCCCTTCCTACGGTTACTCACATCGGATACTTAATGTCGAAATAAGGAGGTTGCATGATTCCGGCGAGTAGAACTGAAAAAAAGATGGAGAATAGTGTTGACACAAAAACCTAATCGACAAATGTCAGATAGTTGATGATACTACAGCATTTACAGGTGTGCATAGAACCAGATTTCTTTACGTATAACCCCATTGGTTTATACCAAGCTAATTTGTAAGAGAACTAATTTATAGAACTGCGATCCACTACGATCTGCGTGAAAGGAATTGTTTTACTCCTCTTGATCGCCCGACAGAGCTATAGCGACATCGTTAACCATAGCAATAACGATGGTGATAAAGATAGTTATAATGATACTGATAATGGAAGTGATAATAGTGATGATAATTATGATGATAATGATGATAGTGAAGACGACAATGATGATGATAATGCAGGTGATAATGATGATATGATAATAACGATAACGATGATGATAAGAATGATGAAAACAATAGGAATGATGGGAGTAATGGGAACAATAAAAATAATGGTAAGAATGGGAACAATGGTAAACATAGTAAGAATGGGAACAATGGTAAACATAGTAAGAATGGGAACAATGGTAAAAATGGTAACAATGAGAACAATGGTAAAATGAAAAGAATGGGAACAATGGTCAAAATGGTAAGTCAATGATGACGGTGACGACGACAACGGCGGCGGCGACGACGACAATGATGATAGCAATAAAAAACATGATAAAAACGACACAGATAACGACAATGACTATGTGGTGATTATGATGATAATAGTGATGACGATGACAATAATAATGATAATAACAACGAATAAGGTAATGATAAAGACAATGATGAAGATAATGTTTACGAGGACAATAATAATAATGTGCACAACACCAACTAAATCTTGCTGATTTGAAATATATCTTATTCGAGAATTAATCGTTCATAATGGATGGATGAACACACGCAGTGATATAGGTAAACACATATACAATCTCAAATAAGCCCTTACAGGAAATATGTTTTAATATCATTATTCTACTTACAGAACGAGTTCCAATTTGGCGAATAGTATGCAGACACCGAGAGTGGTGACCGCGACCATCTGTAAATTGCAAACTTCATTAGAGAATTTCTTATAATATCATAACTATGGAGAGCACATTTTCATGCTACCGGTTGGAATATTGAAGCAGCACGTACCCGATGTCACTGTTCATGTCATAAGAGTAGTTATATATGCTGCAATTCACTACCTTTGTTACCCTAACCCTTACATGTCCCTTTTCAGTCGTCTCTTTTTCCAACGGGCGACCTTCCTTTCACTCAGTCTTTGTCTCCCATTTTGCATGACTACATCTCCCTCATCTCTTCTTTCCTAACTTTGACTTTCTGCCTCTATGCCTTTTATTTGTCTTGGAGGAATAATGCCTAGTTTTCTGCAGCATGTTTAACAGCCATTGAGACGTTACTGATAAAAAATAACGACTAGAATATCATTCGATTTGTGAAGGTACGGAGGTAAATCAGAGAGCGAGGGCAAGATGGAACAGACGGAGAAAGGGAACAGAAGTGTTATGCGACAGGAAAATATTCAACAGCGAAATACGTATGAGAGGGTGGGGATGTGGGTCTGTAATTGGGTCAGCTATAAATTATGGTGTGTAAAGAGTGGCACTGATGAAAAAACAGAATGATGACGAGATGGTAAAACTTAGGATATGCAATTTGCCGTTTTAGTAGGGAAGGAAGGAAAGGCTGATGGTCTGTGGTCTCAGTTTGGACTAGACTTTCTGTAGTGATATATTATCAGACTGTTAATTCCCCAGCTCGTCACAGTTGTTTATTAGACAACTCGGTTGTTTCCCTCTAGCGGTAACATACTCACAGTTTATATTCTGGGGTGTTATAGTCGAATATTGTGTGCGCGAATTCCACTCTTTTATATTCTATAAAGCTCTTCAAAATCTTTGCCTTCCTCACCGTAATCTAGAAAAAATAATGTTAATCGAATACATACTTCCATCATCTTAATGAAATTTGAGAAGACGTCCTCGGCTGAGAAGCAGTAGTTAATCGGTAATAAGCTAATGACCACGGTAATCGTTGGGCCATACATCGGCCTTTACAAAACTAAACTATACTTGCTGTGGTAAACACAAAAAACGTTTTAGCCGCAATATTATTTGTCCAGTATATAAGCGACTAAAGGTACAGTCACAATTTAGACGACTCGCCTTTGTACTTAACCAATTGCGCATTGGTAGTCAAAGATGACATTATTGAAGCGAAACAAATTTCTGACAACAGAGCGGAGGAAACAGAAACGGTTTCCATTTAACTGTTATACAACAGTTAAATGGAATGAAATTCTATTAAATTACAGTGCCGTTCAAACACATGGCTATCAAAGACACTTTACAAATTTACGGTTACTACGAAGGAATAGAAATACAAGGAATACACGTCCCATACTCTGCACTCTGTCCTATGGAAGTATAGGTTTTTTCTGCGCATTTTTCTCCAAGGAATACTACAAGGCACATGATAACAATACTCCCCGTCTCGTGCGAGCTGCTGCGTACTCAAACTCTGGTGACTATCAAAGACCGGGGTCAGACGTGTTTGGAAAATTACACCCAGGTTCACAAAAATTTATAAATACAGCGGTTAAGTGACTATAGACTTACGTCATAGCCCAACAAACAATCACGGGCAATTCACACAACAGTAATTAATTACAGCGAGAAATTTAGTCTACAGAATATCAATAAATCTCTAAAATTTCTAACTTTAAACATCTACAACTTACAAAGTATCCTATCAAAAATGGGATATTTACATTACCATAAGTTGAAAACCTAGCTCTATAATACTATAAAATTTATTAACCCAAAAGGACTACAACAGAGGTAAAATAACGAAAAACTGGACCTAAAGCCAAACACGTCATCCCCCTATGACTGCTACACACTATAACTAAAAAATTTTTTTTTGGGTAATGGATTCAATGCATCTATTTTCCAGGGATGTGGGTATCCACTGTTCTCTTTCATAGATGATCCGTAAAAGCAAAAACTTACCTTATAAATTCACGGTGAAATATAAACAACATTTATGGAAGTGGAATTTATCTTGTTTTACCTGATATACATGCTGATTATAATCTACATAATTTATATGTGTTCAGTCATTAAATTATTACCAAGAGGATAGAATCAGCGAAATATTTCGATTTTGTTTGTTCATGTATGACCTACTTTGCTATAATAACGGTTGAGCTCGGTGTCATTGAAAATCCATGAAGGATAAGCAGTACCCACCCTCATCGCTGCAATCTGAAATTAGAGAAAACAAACAACCAAACCCGTATAATACTGTTGAAATGTTAGTTGAGACTTGACATTGCAAATAAATGCGCAGTCATTTGTGTTAACATAGACGTTTGGAAAACAGGTTCATTTGTGAATTATTGCTATGTAATCGCTTGAATGCGAAAATATCACGGCATATAACCAATTTAATGCTCCATAATGTCGTAATATATGATCAATTAAATGCTTGATATCAGTATTATCTTAAACTTGAATGCGTAATATCCTACCAATATAACATCGTCAGACAATATAATCACAAAAATATCCCTGGTTTTAGCAATATACGATCAATTAAATGCTTAATATCGGTATATTGTGATTAGCGCAATGCCTTTCCTTAGTAATAATCGTAAAAAAAACACAGGGAAGTAAATCAAAAACAGGAAAAGGGAAGTCACCGAATACAAATAAGAGGTCTGAGGAAAACGCAGTATTTAAAATTTGTAGAGGAACTAGAGAAAAGTGAATTAAGATAAAGAAGGAGGGTAGTTTTTTCGAAGGAAAGAACCAAGACGAAGTGGTCACTGAGCATGGTTTTAGTTCTACTTTTATTGAGAGTACGTGTCAGTCCAACGTAGAATGTTGATCGAAATCAATTATACAGATATGAAACTTGCAATAAGCCACGTTGAAACAATTCTTTCTCTACAGAGCGTCCCAAAAATGCATTTTTTTCGAGGTCACTACCTCAAGATGTAACGAATATACATGATGCGTGTATCATTAGAAAGGCCTGCTATTTCTCTTTACTGAAACGGTGACCACTCTCAGCCGCTTATTCTTGAAGTTCGCCTCCACAACAGGAAAGATGTCGTTGTTAAGTGGGTCACGGTATGGAATGCAAAACTCTGTCCATATCTCTGACAAATTTTGATTGATTTTAATTCTCCATGTCTGATTTTAAAGAGGAATAGGAGGCCTTTCTAATGATACCCATATCATTTATATTCGTTACATTTTAAGTTTGCAACAGGTCGTCAAAAAAGTTGCATTTTTTTGACGCTCTGGATATTCAAACACCCGATAATCCACAATATGTCTGCATTCCCATACTGCAACCGTTGTGTCTAGCGGAAGTAGGACATGCATTTTTATATAAAACTTACTGATATTAATGTAACTGTGACACTGTTATGAAAAGCTGGTTTTTAGCATTGTCTTACGAACACGGATGAAAGCTTAAAGATGATTCGTACTTTATCAAGAGCTCCTTTTTTCGTGGAGAGATCCATCCATTGATTCAACACGAGCATCATCTGCGCGGCTGCTTTAACTGTCATGACTAATTCGTCAGTCTGTACAGTAAAACACACTTTGTTCTTAGTTATCACCTCGCGGTTCGAACGTCTTCAATGAATTGTTATAATTCAAAGAAAGGAATATTACGTTATTGCCATCAAATAACCGATAACTGCGACATGTGGTAAATGTTTCCATTAATCCTTAAACTCTATGCAGATAACGTACATAACGAACTGTGTGTAACGTACATAACGAACTGTGTGTAACGTACATAACGAACTGCGTGTAACGTACATAACGGCTGGGTAATAACCGAAGTATTGGTATCAGATGGATATTCTAAAACTCACCTATGCACACACTCATATATTTTAGAACATGGCCCAAAGATATGTAGCGTACCTAAAATAGTGGACACAAAAGGGAAAAGGCAAGGTTTCGGTGCAACTTCATAATTAAATGTCAGTCGCACGTATAACATTGCCCTGTTACACCCCGAAGATATTTTTATAATAAACCATTCCATGACGAATCTTTCTCAAAATTCAAGCACGAAAATCTTGCACATTTCCTATTGTGGAAGGCGCGGGAAAAAAATCCCTGGTTTGTGCTGGTTCGAACTCGCAACCTCTCGTATAAAAGACTGAGCTTCTTACCACTGCACCACTGGCGCCAACCACTGTTTTGGCCGACTCCATCTTTGTGTTTTTTTTTTTACAGTAAATGCCCTATATATACTTCAAACGTACCATTAATGGGGTTAACCATAACTCTCCAGCTATTCAAATCTTCTGTTTTCTAAATATTATGCGATGCATATCATCGAATTACCCTTAGCGTATTACCGAACGCAAAAACATGGTAGTGTACCCCTTTGTGCTATATATACCTATATAGGCTTGCCGGCTCATGTATCGTACAATGTTAATTAATTCAGTGCAAAAAATTCTATTAAATTTTAATAATATTATACTACGCCATGATGTATATATCATTCACGAGTTAGTGACTCAGGGAAGAGAATGTTCTAACGTTTTAAAAAAGTTTAAGGTATTAAGGCACGAAAATTAAAACTAAACTCGAGTACATAAAATCACAGCGTTTATACGGAGATCGTACGAAACAAAAGGAAGGTATCGTGTTCACCACGAGGAAGGGTATAAGGAGAATATTGGAGACTGGAGACGAAGGATTGGTGTGTCAAGATCGCTCTAAACAAAATCTTACAGACAGTTTGTCCTTTAACGGGAAGTATTTGTCAGCGAAGAGGCGCGTGGTTGCGTAATCCAACCGTTGTTCTACGCATGTCTCCCATCTTGGCGTAGGCCGCGTTCCAAAATATTGCTGAGAAAATACGCAACAAGTCAATAAATGCTGCACAGTAGCTTTCTATGTTGATGACAGAATCTGTAGAAAGGATTTACATGTATAATATACAGGATGCAGACCATAGCGACCGATTACTTGATATACGGAAGACGTTGAAATTATTTTGTTCATATGTCAGACATTGTTATAGGCTAGTAAATTGAAATGAATAATTAAAAGGTGTTTTAAATGATTTCATGGGGTAAATTATTTCATTGTAGTAGTCAATGTGCGAATAGGTTGAGAGAAATGCACAAAAAACCTAAACCTTTGATAAGACACGATACCACGACCTCCAGATGACCGGTATGGTGCCCTACTAACTGAGCTACAGGGACAAGCTTTTCCAGGTGCAATCAAGTACTTAACGCCGTTTTTGAGAACCACTGAAAATCTATCCCATTAGAAGTATAGGTATAAAATGAAAACAGTTTTATGAGGGGCAGTAGTTAATCGGTAATAAGCTAATGACGACGACAATCGTTGGGCCATACATCGGCCTTTACAAAACTAGGCAATACTTGCTGTAGCGAACACAGGAAACGTATCAGCCGCAATATTATTGGTATAATATATAAGCGACTAATGGTACAGTAACAGTTTAGACTACTCGCTTTTGTACTTAACCCATTGCAGACGGGTAGCCAAAGATGACATTAATAAAGCAATACTAATTTCCGACAAAACAGAGCGGAGATGACTAACCAACAGTTGAATGGAATGAAATTCTATTGAATTACAGTCCCACTCAAACACAGGGTTATCAAAGACACTACTTATTTACGGTTACTACGAATGAACAGAAACACAATGAATACTACAAGACATACTACAAGACAAATGATAAGAATACTTCCCCAATTCTTGGGAGCTGTCTGTGTAATCAAACTAAGGTGACCATCAGATACAGGGGTCAGACGTGCATGGAATATAACACTCATGTTGACAAAGGATTGTTGATACAGTGGTTAGGTGACTACAGACGTACGTTATAGCTAAAAACACTACCGGGCAATTCACACAATAGTACTTAACTACAGTAAGAAATTTAGTCTACAGAATATCAATAAATCACAAAAATTTCTAACTTTAAACACCTACATCTTAAAAAGTATTGAATTAACAAATAAAATAGTTACATTGCCATAAGCCGGAATCCTAGCTCTAAATTATGGTCTAAAATATATTAACCTAAACTATAGACTGAAGACTATTACTCAGGTAAAATAACGAAAAACTGGACCTAAAGCCAAACACGTCTGGCCTTTATAACTGCTACACATTATAACTGAAATATTTTTTCAGGCAATGGATTCAATGCATCCATTTTCACGGATGTGGGTATTCACTGTTCTTTCCCATGGGAGATCCGTTAATGTAGAAACATACCTTATAAACTATTAACTACGTAACTAAAGCTTATGGATAACACCGTCTATTACGTAGCTCTTACGAAGTTGAAGGCGTCATCGATTTGGCGCAGTTCCTTTGGCAAGAACGGCATGAACGACTGAACGGCTTTCAGACCGAGGATGTTCTTGAGAAGTCTGGTGAGTAGGATGCCTATTCTTATACTATTAAAAATCTCAATGACATCTTAATGTCGCAATATTGAGAATAAATTACCATGACTTCCATGCTTTTCATCCGGATGACAGGAACTTGGAACAAACGTAAGTGACAACAGATGTCTGCTAGTTTTCCTCTATGCCCTCACTTCTCAACGCTATTGGGATTTCTCTTTAATGTGACGGTGTTTAGACCAAGACTAGCAGTTTCTAAGGGCCATATTGGTCTTTCAGAAGGCTAGCTTGCGGTTGACGCGATATATAGATTTGCCTTGATTGTAATAATGGGGAAAACAGTAAATATTGTCAACTCTGAACTGATAATTGACCGTCTCTCTGAATCCCACTAGTCCTAAATGCCCGCAGAAAGACGACACATGTTGCAAACTCCATATATCTCAAATAACTGGATGTAGACTGATACACTGGGAGTCAGATTGGATGTGGGTTAGATCTACGGCCTTATGGAAATCAAATCAATCAATTGGAATAATTTAAACCACATGCTAGTTGCCCTTTATCGATTTGATTAGCTTGTTTTGGCAGCATATGAGGCAAGACTCCTAATACAGTACGTACTAACCCCTTGTCCGAAAAGCTAGCGATATACTCCCCTAGTCGCAACAGTTTTTTGTAGTCGTAAATGAAGACATAATCGTCTTCAGTAATCATGGCCCCGGCGGATTTCGCAGATTCCAAAACTGCCAAGACGATGTCAAACTGCAAAACATATCTTAGTTACATGCTAGTCATTTCACTTATATCTTATTACTATAAAAGAGGCCCTTGCGTATGTATTCATTTCATGTATTGTATCTACCGTGACAACTTAGGAGACGCTCCAGGTAAGGCGCGCCGCATGCTTGTAAACCGGCTCATGCGAAAAAAACGCGAATGTTTCGTCCATGAGCTAAACTGCGGTTATAAAGGAGTGCTCAACAGCGTTGATATGGGGGTTCATTAAACCTTTGTAAGGCACGGTGTAATTATTGAGGGGACAGACAGTACGTTGACAAAGACTGTTAAATTACTATGTCTTATAATGAGAATAGTGTCTTCACTATGTAATTTAATTGTATTATCTGTATCTTATATGTACAGTATTGTGGACTTAACACAGCAGGCA
>WURV02220472.1:0-10475 GCA_011762755.2 Epimenia babai
CGCCGGAGGGGTCGAGCGCGTCGATCGCGTTGTCGTGGGTGGACGAGAGCCAGGAACGCCACGTCAACCTCGGCTATCCCGTTCCCGAGTTGCCGGCCGAGACCGAGCTGGCGGCGATTGAGTTCAAGAACCTCGCCGACTACCGCATCCGGTTTCGATCTGTGGTGTTCGTCAACGAACGCGCGGTTGCGCCGCGCGATCCGCCCAATTCGCCGCTGCGGCGAGAAGGAAGCGGGTTCGTCATCAAGGACGAGGTGTTGGCGGAGTTGCGCGACCTGGTCGTTTCGATCTATCGAACGGGTGAGTTGAGTGAGTCGACGCTGTCGGTCGTCGAACGTGAGGATGTGCAGTCGTTGCCGCGCTCGGTCGGTGCCTCCGAGTCGGCGGAGATGGTGTCTTTCTTGCCCGCAGGCGGTCGACGCCTGTCGCTGTTCGCACCGTTGCGAGGCGACGGTTGGGACGGCGCGGTGTTGGCGGTGTCGTCGACCGATGATGAGTGGGCGGCATCCGAGCAGTTCGCCAACTTGATGGGGCTGTTGCTCTGCTTGTTGAGCACGCCGTTCTTGTTGTTGCTGCTCAGCGAGTTGCTCGCCGTGGTCGCGAACCTGCGTTTCCGTCTGATGACGGTGCTCTCGGTCGCGTCACTTGCGCCGCTCGGCCTGTTGTCGCTGGTGCTGGTGCAAGTGCTCGAGAGCGGGCATGCGAGCGAGGTCGAGAGCAGCATGCGTCAGACCGTCGCCAGTGCGATGGCGCAGCTCGAAGAGCAGAAGGAAGGGGTGCGCGAATCGGCGCGGCAATGGCTGCGCGACCTCGCGACCCTCGCCAACGACAAGCTCGAGCAAGGCGGTGATGCGGCGGCGGTGCCGATGATTGCAGAGGAGCTGCAGAAGCTGCTGTCCGGACAGTTGCCGCCCGAATGGCGCGAGGGCTTTCTGCGGCTGAAGTGGCAGCCAGATGCGGACAGCGGCGGGGATCCCGTGGTGCTGGTCGCGGGCGATTCACGCATGGTGCAGGCCGAAGCGCCGGCGCGTTTGGAGCCAGGGCTGTTCATGCAGTGGGGGCGCTTGATGCTCGGCGTGCGCGCGGAACAGCAAGTGCGTGGTGGCACGTTCGCGTTGACCGCGGGCCGGCCACTCGACGGCAGTTTGCTCGGGGCGCTCGCGCCGGGGCACGATCTGGTGCTGACCGACGTTCGTGGCTATCCGTTGGCGGCGAGCGATTCGCGGCCGACCGCTGAGCGCCTGCTGCGTGCCGCCTATGACCCGACGACGATGGCGGCGTGTGAGGTCGCGTTGTCCGAGGGCGATGAGCTTCGCCAGCCGAGGATTCGTCGGGCGGCATCGCAGGCGGGCGATCACGTGGTCGGCAGTGAGGTGCTGCGCGACTTGCAAGATACCCCGCGTGGGTTGCTGATGATCGCCCAGCCCGATGTGCGCGCGACGCTTGACCTCGCGATCGGGCGCGTGCCGGTGCGGGCGTTCTTCTTGCTGGTCGCGGGGTCGTTGATCGTGCTCGCGGCGTTCTTGTCGTTTGTCGTCAGCGGTCGCATTTCGCGTCCGATCGAACGGCTCGAGCATGGCGCGCAGTCGTTGTCGCGCGGTCAACTCGACACGCGTGTGCCGATCGATGAGGGTGGCCAGGTCGGTCGCTTGACGCGCGCGTTCAACCAGATGGCGTCGGACTTGCAGGGGCGTCTGCAGGACCTGCAGGCGTTGAATCGCACGATGGGCGAGCTCGCGTCCGAGCATGATGAGGGCACGGCGATCGAAGTGCTGCGCACCTTCTGCGCGGCGCACACGGCGGCGGACGCGGTGGTCGCGTTGATGCTCGCCGAGAGTGGTGACGCGCTGTTGCTGCACGCTGGCGGCGAGGCGGTTGGTGATCGCATCGAGTTGCGCGGTCCAACCGTGGCGGCGCTGCTCGGACCGTTCTGCCATCGCGCGTCGCAGGATGCGTCGACGTCGCCGTGGAGCGAGGCGTTGCCGCAGTGCCGTTCGATGATCGGGTTGCCGATCGCATTCGCGGGACAGGCGCGTGGCGTGGTGTTGCTCGGCTTCTCGCTGGCCGAGCCGTCGTTCGTCGACCTGGATCTGCTGAGCACGGTGGTTGCGCAGGCGGCGAGTGCCTGCGAACGTGCGCAACTGCAGCGGCTGGCCGTGCAGGATCCGGTGACTCGAGCGTTCGCGACGGCCTACTTCCGCCGTCGCGTGGTCGACGAGGTCACGCTCGCGCAGCACGTTGGGCAATCGTTTGCCTTACTGGCATTCCAGGTCGGCGAGCGCAATCGCAGCGCCGTTGGCCTGCAGCAGTTCGCGGGCTTGTTGCGGCGGCGATTGCCGGAATCGGCCGTGATCGGGCATGCGGGCAGTGGCTTGTTCCATGTGGCCCTGCCCGGCATCGACCGCAGCGCGGCGGAAGATCTGCGGCAAGAGGTCGCGGCGGATTGGCGCGCGGAGAAGCGGCGTGCGCGCATCGCTGGCGGCGGAAACGAGATGAGCAGTGCGTTGTCGGTCTATCCCGTCGAGGCGCCGTCTGCGTCGTTCTTGTTCGAGGCGGTCAGCGCGCAGCTCGAGGCGGATCCGGTGCGCGAGGCGGTTGAGGCCGAGTCGGATGCGAACCTGCTGCGCGCAGGCGTGACGGCGGTCAGTGCGGCGATGCGCCCGGTCTACAGCACGCTGCGACGCGTGGCGCCGACCAGCTTGCCGATCATGCTCGAGGGCGAGACCGGCGTTGGCAAAGAGGTGCTCACGAACCTCGTGCACGAATGGAGTCAGCGTCACGGTGGCCCGTTGGTGAAGGTGCACTGCGCGTCGCTGTCGGAGACCTTGCTCGCGAGTGAACTGTTCGGGCATGAGCGCGGTGCGTTCACCGGCGCGGAGCGGCGCAAGATCGGCCGCTTCGAACAGGCGCACGGCGGCACGCTGTTCCTCGATGAGGTCGGCGAGATTCCGCTCGACGTGCAGGTGAAGCTGCTGCGCGTGTTGCAGGAAGGCGAGATCGATCGCGTCGGCGGCACGGAGTCGGTGCAGGTCGATGTGCGCGTGATCGCGGCGACCAACCGCGACATGTCGCGCATGGTCGCGGACGGGTTGTTCCGCGAGGACCTCTACTACCGCTTGCAGGGCATGGTCGTTCGCGTGCCGCCGCTGCGCGAGCGGCGTGAGGAGTTGACGGGGCTGGTCGAGAGTTTCCGCAGAGAGTTGGTGGCGGGTGGCCATGCGCCTGACCGGCGCTTGTCGCCCAGCGCCATGGATGAGCTCTACCAGCAGGATTGGCCCGGCAATATCCGGCAACTGCGCACGACGGTCTTTCGGTCGCTGGTGTTGGCGAGTCGCGGCGACGTGGTCGGTGCGGATGTGCGCACGGCGCTGGCAGGTGACTCGGGCGCACCGTTGGTTGAGATTCCGACCCCGGTGGTGCGGCCTGGGGAGTCTGTCGGTCCCGCTCCCAGCGATCCCACCAGGGGCGCGCGGGTCGTCCCGGATCCCGTGATTGAGATTCCGCCTCCATCTGCCGGGGGCGATTCGGCGGCCGTCCCGGACGCAGCGGGGGCGCGGGAGGCGGTCGATGGCGCCGTGGCAGAGGCGGAGTTGGATCGTTCGCCTGCCCGGGCAGTCTCGCCGACGGGGGATGGGCCGGTCGAGCGAGGTGCCGATCGGGACGGGCCGGCAGTGGGGCTGTCGGGCCATGCGGTCGATGCCGACTCCGTCGCCGAAGGCAGGTTGTCGCCGCGGTTGCAGTTGCTGCTGCAGGCTGTTCGGGAGCAGGGCAGCTACCGTACCCAGGACCACATGGCGGCCGCCGGCCTGTCGCACCGCACCGCCTTGCGGGACCTGCAGGCGCTCGTAAAGCACGGCTTTGTCGAACGAGTTGGGGCTCGTCGCGGCGCTCATTATCGGCCATCGGCGCCCGAGACCAATTCTTAGCCACTGGATTCCCCGGTGACCGAATCTGTCCACAGGTCATCCACACGTGGCCAGATAGTTTTTTCTGGTTCTCTAGGTGGCGGCAGGAAAACGACTTGAGTGCTTGGTCACCAGCGTGGCCTATTGACTGGACCGATGCTTGCTCATGTGGCAAGTGCCAATTGGCCGATTCTCCAGTCGGAGCCTAGCAATGCGCATCAAGCAACTGACCGTCACCATCTGTCTGCTTCTGTTCCTCAGCGTCACGCTGGTCGCCCAGGTCAAGGTGCGTCGGGGTGCGGTGGTCTACACGGGTAGCGCGTCGAACACGTCGGCGCCGGCGACCGTCAACGAGAAGAAGCTGCGCAAGGCGACGCCCGAGTGGCAGAAGATCAAGGATGAGGGCATCGACCCGACCAGCGCGCGCGGCAAGCAGCTCATCGTCAAGATGAACAAGCGCATCCGCGAAGCGATCCGAACGGTTGCCGGGTCCGAGAGCCGCGACATGGTGACGCGCAAGAAGGATCTGAAGGACGCCCAGGGCAAGACGGTTGTCGACCTGACCGACAAGGTCGTGGACGAGATCGAAGCCTGATCCGAGCGGCGGCCCGATTCGGCCGCCGGGCTTCTGGTGTTGTTGCTGCTCCAGACGTCCTGCCCTCGCGACGCTCTCTTGCGCGCCCCTCTCTGCCCCTGACTCGCCCCGCCGCGCTTGCGAGCTGCCGAAAGTCGTCGCGCACGCCGGCCCTCTGCTCCACAATCCCCCCGTGCGATCCAAGTCGTTCGTGCTGTTTGCGTTTGTCGGGCTGACGCTCTCGGCGGCAAGTTGCGTCAACACCGGCGATTCGCGCCGGGTCGGTGAGACGGCAGTCGAAGGTTCGGT
The DNA here is from genome assembly GCA_011762755.2 of Epimenia babai. NCBI lineage: Eukaryota > Metazoa > Mollusca > Solenogastres > Cavibelonia > Epimeniidae > Epimenia > Epimenia babai. Next base: position 4,789 of record WURV02220472.1, read on the forward strand.
CTTGCGGGGCGGTGTCAGTCAGGCCAACCCCGTGCCGTGGCGCATGGGCGAAGCACTGCCGCCGATGGCGCCGCAGGGCCAGGATCCGCAAGAGACCAGCGAGCAGCGCGATGCGCGGTTGCGGCTGCAGTTCGGCAGCAACGTGCTGATTGGCGCCGATGGCTCGGTGACCAAGCAGTACTTCCTCGCCGGCGATCTGGCCCAGACGTTCCTCAAGCTGATCGCCTACATCTCGAAGGAGAATCCGCCGAGCGCCAAGCGTCAGTCGATGCCGATCCCGCCCCCGGGCACCAAGATCGGCGGCGCGAACAGCAGCAGCGTGCTCGGCCAGATGCTTGGCCAGCACGAGGTCTCGGTCACCTACGTGCCCGACTTCGAGGTGCTCAGTGGCGCCGCAATCGTCGATCAGTCGAACAAGCCGAGCAAGATCACCGGCTCGCCGCCGGACACGAAGTTCCAGACGGCGCCGTCGGTTGCGCTCGCACTGGTCTCCGCCCAACCGGCGGCGTTGGCTGCCTTCGAAGCGTCGCTCGATCTGTTCTACTCGAGCATCCCGCAGGTCGAGATCACCGTGTTGGTGGTGGAGTACAACACCGCCGACGCGTTGTCGTTTGGTGTCGCGTCGATCGACGGCGGCCCCAACCCGACGCCGATCCTGGGCAACCTGACCAGCAACCAACTGGTGCGGTCCTACTCCTCGTCGTTCCCCGCGCGGCAGCCGATCGTCGGCGTTTCGCCGGTGTCCGACATCGGGCGGTTCGCGCTCGGCGGCATCCACGACGCGTGGGAGCTCAACGCGCTGATCGAAGCGCTGGAGGCCAACAACCTCGCCGACATCACCAGCTCACCGAAGCTCGTCGTGCGCAACGGCGGCATCGCGGCGATCTCGACGTTGACGCAGGTGCCGTTCCCGAGGGCCAAGATCAGCCAGCTCGGCTCCGAGGTCGCGACCGACATCGACTTCAAGCCGGTTGGCGTGCGCATGAACATCATCCCGGTCATCGCCGGGACCGACTCGGTGATCTTGCAGGTGTTCGCCGACGTGTCCGCGATCACCGGCTTTGCCGCGACCGATCCGATCGTCACGCCGATCACCAGCCAGCGAACGGCAGTGACGACCGTCTACCTGAAGAACGGCCACACGCTGGTCATTGGCGGCCTCGAGTCGAAGACGCTGTTCGAGAGCGAGACCAAGGTGCCGATCCTCGGCGATATCCCGATTCTCGGCTTCCTGTTCCGTTCGACGTCGACCACGCGGAACCGCACCACGGTCGAGTTCCATATCACGCCGCGAATCGTCGTGGACCGTGGTTCGCCGACCGTTGGCACCGGCTTCTGATCCGCGGGTTGGCTGGTCCGGTGGCCAGATCACGGCTTGCGGGCATCTGAGCGGAAGATCGGGCTAGGATGGGGCGTCCGACGCGAGCTTCCGCCGCCGTATCGTGCCGAACCTGTCGATAACCCACTCTGCCATGCACATGCGCCGATCTGACGATGCCATCGCGCCATCCCTTGACCCTCGCGCCAGCGAGCGCGGTGTGGCTCTGGTGATGGCGATGATCTTCTCGATCCTGCTCTACATCCTGGTCGCGGAGTTGGTCGTCAACAGCCGCATGGTTCGCGCGACTGGGGAGAACGACGCGCTGCTCGCGCGCATGCGCATGCAAATGGTCCTGCAGCTGGCGGATGCCGAGGACAAGCTGCTGGCCGACCTGGCGGGTGCGGCGGCAGGTGAAGACGGCGGCATGGGCGGCCTCGCAGGACTCGCGGGTGCTGCCGGGGCGGCGGCGGAAGGCGGCGGCCAAGAAGGCGCAAACCCACTCGGGGAAGGCGGCGAAGAGGAGCAAGAAGATCCGACCACTGTGTGCGACTCGAGTCGCGACGCCTGGTTCGAGCCGATTGGTGACGCCGACAATGACCTGACGACCTACGTCTGGATCGAGGACGAGAACCGCAAGTTCAACCTGCTGGCGATCTGGAGCACGGACGAGGAGTTTGCGCAGACTTCGCAGGAGCGCCTCGTGCGGTTGATTGACAACCTTCGCGAAGACACCGAGTTCGATGTGATGTCTAGCGATGCGACCATGATCGCGCAGGAGATCGTCGATTGGGGACGTCGGCCGAGCACCGAACAGATGCCAACGCCGCCGCTCAAGTCGCTTGACGAGAATCGTCCGGACCTGGTCGTGCCGCTGCATCTCGACGAGTTGATGATCTTGTCGTCGGTTGACGAAGACCTGTTCTATGACAAGGTGCTCGATGGCCGGGTCTACCTCGGCCTCGAATCGGTGCTGACGCTGTGGACGTCGATGCGACCTGATCCTGGCAGTCCCGAGAAGGTCGCGCGTCAGCGCGCGGCCGCGGAGGCGCGCGGCGAGGTCTTGCCGCCGGAGCCGGCCGAGTCCGGTGATGATCCGAAGCCTGACGGTGACCCGGAGGTTCCGCAGCCCGAAGGGGAAGGCATCCGCATCAACGTCAATACCGCGCCACGTGCCGTGCTGCGCGCGATGTTCGCCCCTGAGCGTGTGCCTGATCGCGTCATTGACGGCATCGTTCGCTACCGCAACGTCATCGACGAAGAGGCGACGGAGGCGGCGGTCGAAGATCAGGAGCAGGAGGCCGCAGACTTCGGAGACATGCAGCTCGGCGACCAGCCGCTGCGCCAGTTCTTCGAGACGGTCGCAGATCTCGAAGACGTCGAGGAGTTCGCGGAGATTCCCGATGACGAGGTCAAGGCTGAGATCCAGACGGCGCTGACGACCAAGTCCGACGTGTTCTCGATCCACCTGGCGACGCTCTACAAGCGCAACGAGGAGACGCGCCGCTACCTGTTGCGACGCGCGCGTTCGGTCGTGATGCGCATCGACGACGGCGCCGATGGCTTGATCGTGCCATTGATTCCATTCGAAGAGCGCGTCGGCTTGCGCCTGCAGCCGATCGACTTGCAGGAAGAACGCGAGTTGGAGCGCAATGAGCGCTACCTCAACATGGATCAGTTCGCCAAGGAGGAGCGCGCCTGGAATCCATTCCTCGTCGACTTCTATCTGCCGAAGGAGCAGCGGCAGGAGTTTTACGAGCCGCGCTGAGCGCGCCGTGCTGCGATGCCGCGTCCGAAGGATCCGACGCTACGCGAGCGGCTGATTGCGGCCGCGACGACGGAGTTTGCGAACAGCGGCTACTCGGGCGCGACCCTCGATTCGATCGCGCAGCGTGCGGACGTCACCAAGGGCGGGCTCTACTTTCACTTCGACGGCAAGGAAGAGCTGTTCTTCGCCGTGCTCGATCATTGGCGCGAACTGCGTCGTCGCGAACTACAAGTGCATGAGCCGAAGTCGGGCGGCGCGGCCGAAGCGTTGCGGCAGTTGTTGTCGGGCTACTTGGCGTTCCATCTGCGCGAGCCGGCGGCGACCCATCTGTTGCGTGTGCTGGCGACGGAGTTGCGCGATCGCTTCACCGCCAAGCTGCGAGAAGACGATCGCCACGAGCAACGGTGGTTTCGCGCGGAGGTGCGAGAACTGCTGGAGCTCGGCGCGCGTGACGGCACATTGTCCGCCGACGATCCGGCGGTGACGGCGTTTCTGTTGTGCGGCGCCGTGACCGGCATCTTGGCGCAGTGGCACACCGCACCGAGCGATGTCGAGATGCACTGCGACGAGGTGCTTTTGGCCAACGAACTGGTCGCGCGCTTTGCAACCGGCATGTCGCGCACCGACGCCGGCATCGGCGAAGGCGAGTTCGACTTCGGGCGCGATCCCGAGGGCTAGTGCCGCGCACCAGCAGCTCCTGAAGAACCGGCTATTCGCCAGGCTCGGCGGCGTTTCGCCAGATGCACCTGGCCGCTACAACTGACGACGTGTTGCCTCCGCTTCCCGATGACTTCCTGCTAACGGTCGTGATGCCCGTCTACAACGAGCAGGCGACCTTGCGTGACATCGTCGACGCCGTGCTCGCGGAGCCGACCAACAAGGAACTGATCCTGGTCGATGACGGCAGCGTCGATGCATCGCGCGCCTTGCTCGACGAACTCGGCTACCTGCCTGGCGTGACCATGGTTGGTCACCCGGAAAACCGCGGCAAGGGCGCGGCGTTGCGCACGGCGTTCGCGGCGGCGCGTGGCGATGTGGTGATCGTGCAGGATGCCGACCTCGAGTACGACCCGAGCGAGTACTGCCGATTGCTCGCGCCGATCCTGGCAGGCGATGCCGACGTCGTCTACGGCTCGCGCTACCTGGTCGATGACGATGACCCGAGCCGCGAACGCGACACCTTCACGCACTACCTGGGCAACCGCGTGTTGACGTTCTTCAGCAACTTGCTGACCGGCCTCAACCTGACGGACATGGAGACTTGCTACAAGTGTTTCCGTCGGGAGGTGCTGCAGGGCATCACGATCAAGAGCCGTCGCTTCACGATCGAGCCCGAGCTGACGGCGAAGATCGCGCGCCGCGACGTTCGCTTGTGGGAAGTGCCGATCCGCTACCGCGGGCGAAAGTTCGCCGACGGCAAGAAAATCGGTTGGCGCGATGGCGTCGCCGCATTGTGGGCGATCGTCAAGTTCCGGTTCGCCAACTGACGCTGTCTAGAAGACGACGCCGAACGTCAGCAGCAAGCCGTTGAAGTCGGAGTCGTAGCCGCGCACGAACTGACCGGATTCGACGTCGCTCTCGTCCATCGATTGGTAGCGGCCGAGGTAGGCGATGCCGATCTCCGCGTGGCCGAAGCGCAGGCGCGTGCCGGCCTCGACGCCGACGAAGGCGGTCGTCGAAACGTAGTCGCGGAAGTCGTTGTCGATGTCGATGGCGGTGATGCCGGCGCCGACGCCAAGCTGACCGTAGATCGACCAGCGGAACCAGTTGCGGCGCACGAGCACGACCTCGGGTTCGACTTCGAAGTAGGGGCCGATCGAGGTGTAGTTGGTGTCGACTCGGGTGCTCTGCACTTCGAAGTTGAGGCCTTGCAGCAGCGCGCCGACACGCAGCGGCATGGCGAAGCGGTGTTCCTGCGCGCGGTAGGTGAAGTGCGCGAACAGTGTGCCGCTGAAGGCCTCGCTCGCGGATGCGCCGTTGCGGACGAACAGGTCGTCGTCCGTGACCATCGCTTCGTACCGCAGGCCGCCGCCGATGCCGCGGTTGCTGGTGCCTTCGAAGCGGGCTTGGAGCAGCCCCGCGTCGGTGTAATCGTCGAGGCTGCGGTTGTCGTTTTCGAAGTTGTACTGACCACCGGCGTAGCCGAGGCTGCCGCGCAGGAACGGGCGTTGCCGTTCTTGCGCGATCAGCAGGGTCGGGAGGAGGAAGAGCGGGAGCAGCAGTCGGCGCATATCTGAGATCCTAGCGAAACGGAGACGTCTGGACGGAAACTGGCGCCCAGCGCGTCCCGTTCGCCGGCGTTTCACAGAATGTCGAGCACGCCGCTCATCTGGTTGGTCAGCGTTTCCACCGCGGCGCGGTAGTTCATGTTGGTGCTGATCTCCGCGTGCCAGGGCAGCAGCGCGCGGTCGGCGACCGAGCCGAGCGCGACTGCGGCGAACGCGCGTTGCAAGTCGCTGCGGGTGGAGTCGAACAGCGCCTCCTTGAGCGGGTTTACCGAGCGCCGGTCGCCGATCTGGCCGAGTGCTTCGGCGATTGCCGCGAGCGTCGCCAGGTTGGTGCCTTCATCCTTGAAACGCTTGTGCAGGTCGTTGGCCGCCG
>WURV02220483.1:0-10475 GCA_011762755.2 Epimenia babai
AGATGACGCAACTCAGCGAGGACTTTCACTAAAAAGCGTAAATTCTTTTGAGGATTAAACCGACCGGCAAAAAGGAGTCGTGGTGGATCGTGCAATGCCGGGTGGAGTCTTGTTTCATCTGGTAAATGAACACCATTGGGGAGCATTTTTACCGGAACCATGTAACTGGCCTCGGCCAGATGGCGCACAAAATCGCTCACGGCCGTTGCCCCAGCGGCTCTGCGCCAAATCAGTTTGGCGAAGGGTTGAATCACCTTAAACCACCGGTCTGTCTGGTCAGGCACACCACCGGGAACGTCGCCCAAATGAGCCGTAAGTACATAAGGAACGCCTGTGAGGATGGATAGTGCCCAAGCTAACACCCCCGTCGGCACAGCGAAATGGACATGAAGCAAATCAGGTCGCTCCCGCCTGATCCTCCGCCAGGTTGGCCAAAACCCGCAGAGGATGAATAAAACCATTTGGGGAATGCTGCAGCGGTCCTGTCGACTCCGAAAGGCAAAATGGCGACAAACATGCACCCCTTCTTCCCAAGTATCCTTTGGCAAATCACCCCAATGAGCGGTTTGCACGCCTACTTGGTAGCCTCGTTCAGCGAGTTTGGAAGCCACTTGCTTGGATACAGCCCCGCCGCCGCCGCCAACGGGAGGATATTCGTAGTTGAGCACTAAGATTTTCAAAAGCCACTCGATAGTAACCAGCCCTTGAAACCATGATTTCTTGGAAGCAATCGGGCAGGAAAATTTTGGGTAAGGTAGAATAGTGGGAATGCAGTGAAAAAATTCATGCGCCACGATTCACCCGAGCATTCTAGCTCAGGGTGAGCAAATCCATGACAAGAACTGAGCCGTGTAAAGACCATGATTTCCATAACCATCCCCATTTTTAACGAAAAAGAAAACATCGATCTGCTTTATCGAGAGATTGACCAAGTCATGATTGACTTGGCCAGACCTTATGAAATCATTTTTGTCAATGACGGTAGTACCGATGGCAGTCGGCGTGTCTTGCAAGAACTTGCCAGTGAAGATCCCCATGTGAAGGTCATTCATTTTCAAAGGAACTTTGGCCAAACAGCAGCCATGATGGCAGGCTTTGACCATGCACAGGGTGACATTATCGTGCCCATGGACGGTGATTTACAAAACGATCCCAAAGACATCCCACGACTTTTGGACAAACTCGATCAAGGTTTTGATTTGGTTTCCGGTTGGCGCAGGTTCAGAAAAGATTCCCTCATTGCGCGCAAGTGGGTCAGCCAGGTGGCGAACCTGCTCATTTCTTGGATAACCGGGGTCAAATTACACGACTACGGCTGTAGTTTGAAGGCCTACCGCCGCGATGTCATCAAGGGAGTTCGCCTATTTGGTGAAATGCATCGATTCATTCCCATTTACGCAAGTTGGGAAGGTGCAGCAATCACCGAATTGGAGGTCAACCACCGCAAGCGCACCCAAGGCAAGTCCAACTACGGGCTCACCAGAACCTATAAGGTCTTGCTGGATCTGATGTTCATTGCCTTTATGGATCGTTATTTAGGTAAACCCATTTATTTGTTTGGCGGATTTGGCGTTCTCAGTATTTTCATCGCCTTTCTCTCGGCAAGCGCTTCCATTTACTACAAACTCTTCGGAGGGAAGTCCTTCATCGAAACCCCGCTGCCAACTCTGGCTGCCATGACCTTTATCACCGGAACGATGTGCATTTTGCTTGGCTTTTTGGCGGAAATGATCATTCGCATTTATTACGCCATTCACGAGAAAAACACCTATTTAGTGGCCAATTTCGAGAACATGTCACCCCATTCGGAGGAAACCCCAAAGCATGTGCGGCATCACGGGATTCATCGGGAAGGGTAATCGCGCCGATCTTCAGCGAATGATGACTGCAATGATCCACCGTGGGCCAGATGCCGATGGTGAATTTTGCGATGACCATCAGGCTGTCTATTTGGGTCACCGGCGACTTATCATTCTCGACCGAGAAGGCGGCATCCAACCCCATACAACCGCCGATGGCCGCCTGACGATCGTTTTTAACGGCGAAATCTATAACCACCTGGCCCTGCGCGCAGAGCTGGAAGCCTTGGGACATGTTTTCCACTCTGACCACAGCGATACCGAAACACTATTGTTGGCTTATCGTCAGTGGGGTTCCGCGATGCTGGATCGGTTAAATGGCATGTGGGCTTTTGCTATTTATGACGCGCTCGAGAAACATATCTTTTGCAGTAGAGATCGATTCGGGCAAAAACCTCTTTATTACGCCTCATATCCCCAAGGTTTTGCCTTTGCTTCTGAATTAGGGGCACTTCTCGAGCACCCAAACATTTCCAGAAGCTTTGACGAGCGGGCTATCCGTAAATATTACGCCCATGGCTATTTCCCAGGTGAAAACACGCCATTTACAGCGATTCGGAAACTCGCTGCCGGTTCGTCGTTGACCCTTTCCACGACCACGCTGCAATTCAAAACATCCCCATGGTGGCGGTTCCATTTAGAACCCCAGGAGCTCTTTCCTACCGAAACTGATTGGTGCGAAGCGCTTTTGGAAATACTTGAAACGGCTGTTCAACGTCGTCTTATGGCAGATGTGCCACTCGGCATCTTGCTCAGTGGCGGACTGGACTCCTCAAGCGTCGCACTCTTTGCTAATCAGAATCAAACTCGGCCGGTGAGTAGTTTTGCCATGGGGTTTAAATCGCCCAGTTTTGATGAACGCCAATATGCCCGTCATGCCGCTGACTTTTTGGGAACACGGCACCACGAAACGCAACTCACTTGGATGGATGCCGTCGCTTCCATAGCCACCATCGTGCATCGCCTGGATGAACCTTTGGGCGACAGTTCTCTGATTCCCACATCTCACTTGTGCCAATTTGCTCGAAAGAATGTCACGGTGGCTTTAGGTGGCGATGGTGCGGACGAATTATTCGCTGGTTATGACCCTTTCCTGGCGCTTTCCAAGGCGCGTTTGTACAACAAACTTGTGCCGAAGCCCGTGCACCAGGCCATCGCTCTTTTGGCTTCCAAGCTCCCCGTTTCTCAAAACAACATGTCTCTGTCTTTCAAAATTAATAAAACCCTGGAAGGTCTCAACGTACCCCGGCCTTTATGGATGCCGGCATGGATGGCGCCGCTTCACCAACAGGACTTAGAGGCATTATTCAGGCAACCCGTGGACCTCGAAGATCTCTATGAAGAAGCAATAGATGCCTGGTCCCATGAGCCAGCGGAAGATCTCGTTGGCCAAACACTTCAGTTTTTCACCAGGCTTTATTTGACCGACAGCGTATTGTGCAAAGTTGATCGTGCCAGCATGATGCATAGCCTGGAAGTCCGCGCACCTTTTCTCGACATCGAGTTGGTGAACCTGGTTCGGCGAATGCCCCACCACCTCAAGCTTCGCGGTCAAACAACCAAGTACATCCTGAAGAAGGCGATGACCGGACGTTTGCCTGGCACACTCATCAATCGCAAGAAAAAAGGGTTCGGGATGCCCATTGGTGCTTGGCTTGCCGAAAATCGAATCGCCCTCCCCAAAAACACCACGAGCTTTCCTCATCATTTCCCCAAAGCCCAAGCGCTCCACCATCAACACGTCACAGGCCGAAGGGATCATCGGCTTTTTCTCTGGAGTTATTGGGTTCACCGTGAAATTCACGCCAAGCGCTTTCAATAATCACGATTTCCGAATGGCTCACAAAATGACGTGAGACTTCATTAAGAGCCACTTCCCACCTGCTTGACATTCCAGTCCTAGAATCGTTATGCTCCTTTGGCTACAAAGGAAGGGGGATCCTGTTTATGTCTTTGCGTAGAGGCCTTTTGGCCCTGACCGCCACCCTGATTTTTATAAGTGGGTGCAGTCGACCGGAGAACTGGAATATTCTCATTGTTACGTTTGACACCACACGAGCTGATGCTATCGGATGTTACGGGAACACCTCCATTCAAACGCCCTATGCTGATGCTTTAGCCAAAGAAGGTGTTCTTTTTGAAAAAGCCTTCGCTCCGATTCCCCTAACCCTTCCGTCCCACGCGACGATCATGACAGGCAAAGTACCTTTTGCTCACGGCGTGCGTGATAATGGGATTTTTTCCGTCGGCGACAATCAAAAAACATTAGCCGAATACCTCCAAGATGAGGGCTATGAGACCGGTGCTGCCATCGCCAGTTTTCCGTTAACAGCTCAATTCGGCATTAATCAGGGTTTTGATCACTTCGAAGACACCATCACGGCTCATTTCGAGGATTTTTTTGGGAACCGTAATATTCCCAGGCAGCGACTTTTTTTTGACGAGCGCAAAGCCGGGCAAGTCAACGAAGCACTTCTACCCTGGTTAGATGAGAACAGCAATAAGCCCTTTTTCGCGTGGGCCCACTATTACGACCCCCACCATCCCCACGAGCCTCCATCTCCCTATAATCAATCCTATGCATCCGATCTTTACGAAGGTGAAATTGCCTATGCCGATGCCAGTTTCGGTGTACTGATCGAAAAATTGAAAAAGCTTGGCGTTTATGAAAAGACCATCATCATTTTGACCTCTGATCATGGTGAAGGTAATGGTGACCACAACGAACAGACCCATTCCCTCCTTCTTTACAATTCCACGTTGCATGTTCCCATGATCATCAAGGCTCCGAATATGGCAGTTGGCAAACGGGTGTCACAACGGGTTGGCTTGGTAGACATCATGCCAACCATCATGGACTTGCTTGGGAGAAAGATCCCCGCAAACCTACAAGGCCGCAGTCTTAAAGATTCGATGGATCCCCAAAAAGAAGGATTTGAGCTTCCTGATCGGCCTTATTACGCAGAAACCCTTTCACCACGCTTAACCCATTCGTGGGGAGAGCTTCGCGCCTTGTTTGACGGCGACTACAAATATATATACGGTCCTCGCAAAGAGCTTTTCAAAGTGAACCCCGATCATCGCGAGCTGGAGAACCTCGTCGAAACGGAAAAAGATCTGGCCCTGCGCATGAAGGTAAAGCTTGAACAGTATTTGGAAGAGAATGCTGTGACCGGCATCGATGCCTCCATTGAGTTGGATGAAGAAACCATGGAACGCCTTGTGGCCCTTGGCTATATTCACAGCGCCGGTGATGCAGTTGGCGCTATTGAAGAAATTCTGCGCGATGACGGTATCGCTCCTCAAGACCGGGTAGTGGACAATGGGCTTTTCAGTGCAGCAAAGGAATACATCTACCAAAATAAGCCCGTCGAAGCTGCCGAAGCGATTAAAATTTTGCTCGAGAGAAACCCGGAGAATCCCCATTACCTCGAACTTTTTGCCACAGCTATGGAACAAATGGCACAGTACCAGCCGGCCATCGACAGCTTGGAAAAAACAGTTGAGCTCAATGTGGGCATCCCCCCCTTGGACAAGGCGTTAATCCGCCTTGGAAGGCTCTATTCACTCAATGGCGATGTCGCGAAAGGCCTGGATTACATTCTCAAAAGCCAGACAGTGAAAAAATCAGCGGATGGCCAGTATGCATTAGCGCGTTATTACCGTGGCCAAGGCAATGATAAACAAGCCCTTGGATTCTTGCAGGAAACGATCAAACTGGAACCCAATTGGCCAAGTGCCCATCTCGATCTAGGGTTGGTCCTCGCCAGAACAGGCGATCAACCCGGCGCTGAAAAAGCATTCAAACAAGCGCTTGTTCTCGATCCCTATTTCGCCAGAGGTCATTACAACCTGGGCACATTTCAGGTTTACCAAAACCAAGCGGATCTTGCAGAAGCAAGCTTTAAACGTGCCGTTGACATTGACCCGCATTATGCTCAGGCCATTTACGCTTTGTTGACCCTTTCTGTCCAAAAGAAGGACTCCGAACAGGCCTGGGACTACTTTTTCCAGTTAACAGAAACAGATCGTAGCGGTACTTTGGTTAATCAAGCAAAATCTCTCATGGCGGAATCTCTATGACATTTTTGAGACAACTTAGTCTTGCCAGTCTTCTCATCCTTACAACCATCGCTTGTAACAACACATCAGAGAAGAAACAGACTGACAGCACTCATTTGGCGACATTCGACGGTGGCATTGTAAGCGAAAAAGATATTGACCTGGCGATCATGGAGCTTGATGCGGCAACTCGCGTCGTTCAACAAGAAGAACGCCTTGCCTGGTATGAACGGCTCGCCAAAGATATTGCCATTTCCAAAATTGTGATCGAAGAACAACAACAGCTTGGCACACTTGAAAAAGATTCCTTTACAGCTTTGGCCTATCAAGCAGCTCGCAAGGTGCAAACAAATGATTTCCTTTTGCGCAACATACCTTCAGCCCAAGCCCCGACCCAAGAAGATTTAGAGCGTCATTTCAAAGAACTCTACGGCGACGGAAGACGTCCTGGTAAGGCAGTTCTTTCAAACATTTTCATTCGCTATACCGACGCAAAAGATAAAGCAGCAGTCAAAGCAGAGCTTGATGCCATTCGCGAGCGAATTCTTAACGGCGAAAACTTCGGCCAACTCGCAACCATCCATTCCGATTCTGAAACACGGCATCGTAATGGCGCCTTGGGAACGATGGACAAGGATCAGATGTCAGAAGGGTTGGGCAATGTCATCTTCGCACTGAAACCGAACGAGCCCAGCAAACCGGTTTTCACCAAAGACGGCGGCCATCTTTTCCAAGCCGAAAATATTATCCCTGAAAAGTTTTTCACCATTGAAGACGTGCGCCCACAACTCGTTGTGGCCTATCAGCGTGAGGCCTATTTGAAAGCGCTCGACAACATCGCACAAAAATTCCCAAAACCGGAGCCGTTTCAGTTCCAAGAAAAAGAGCCACTTTTGGCCATGATGCAGCTTGGTAATCCTGCTCAAGTCCTTATCCAGGTTGGTAAAACCGAAATCACCGCAAGTGCATTTCACACCTATCTCCAAAAAGATTTGGGGCGCACGCAGCCTCCGGATGGCTGGGACAAAGATCAACTGTATACAGATCAGGCAGAACTTGCCTATCGCGAATGGATTTATCAAGCCATCAAACCCGATGCTGCCATGGTCGACGATGATTTGAAAGAAACCTACCTCACCAAAAGAAATCAGCTTTGGACGGATGATTTGATTCGTGGAGCTTTGCTGGAAAAAGCTTTAACCGAACAGGAAGCCCTACTTACCTATTATGAAAACCAAAAAACACGCTTTCAATTGCCACCGAAGGTTCGGTTGAAAATGTTGATCATTCCTCTTTCAGGGGAACTCAGCCAAATGATGACAGCTTTGGAGGCAGCAATTCCGAACCTCAAGGCTGGCAAAACAAATTTAGAAGCCCTTGCTGAGCAATTCAACGGCATGGTCACCGAAACGGAGTCATTAACAGCCCAAACATTGAGCAGCCAAGGTAGCAAGCTTTACAAATTTGCCTTTGAAGTCCCGGAAGGTGATTTCTCTCCACCTTTTCGAATGCAGCAAGGATTGACGATTTTTAAGGTAATTGAGAAAACCCAACCTCAAGTGCAACCCTTCAGTGTGGCCCGAAAATTTGTCGCTCAGGACTACCTGAAACATCAAGGCCAAATCCTCTACAAAAACTTTGCCGATGAGAAGCTCAGATCAGCCAAATTCAGCTTCAATGAAGCGGCAGCAAAACGGCACGGAAATCTTTCCGAGACACCGACCCCGTAAATGGCGCAAACAATTGCTAGATATCACCTTTTAGCGTCCACAAAGTCATTGACAGAAAGTGGATCTGTTTGTTAATTTGATCGATGTTTCAAAATTACATTTTAGGTTAAATCCACCTTGAGGGATCTTCCTGGAGGAATAATGATGAGGGATTACTTGGTTAGGTTCGTCGCCTTGGCATTTGTCATTGCCAGTGGCATGGCTGTAATGGCCCAAGTTCAGTTCGATGTAACTGAAAATGGCGAGCCCGTTTACGATTTTGCGCGTGCTAAAGCATTGCCTAGAGCAGAGCGCACTGATTACAACCATGCTTATAAGGCTGCTTATACTGCATGGGTAAATTCAAAAAGCACGAAAACTGCTCCTGCAGCAGTTAAATTCGACACTCCTAGAAAAGTCACTGGTCCCAAGCGTGACCAAGGTACTATTCAGTACGATGACGGCGTTGTTGCCGGCGGTTCAACCGCTCCTTTGGATTTCTGTCACGGCAACCACTTCAACACGGCTATCGGCGGTCCGGTTATGTCCAACGGTAGCGTCACTCAGTTAGACGTTTATATCGTCGGTATCGCTGGCGGCGCATTTCTTTCCGTTTTCGGACCTATCAACGGCACCAGTGGCCCACAATTGATTTCCACGAACGTTTCCGGCCTTGTTGCCGGTCAGTTCAACAACCATGCTTTTACAGCCCCAGTCAACTATACAGGCGACAACTTTGTTGCTGGCGTATGGCTTGATGGCGGCGGCGCTGACCAAGTTGGTTTTGGCGGCGGTACTAACGCTTCTCAAGGCTTCCACGGTGCAGTCATTGATGACAACTACCCCACAGGCACAGGCATCAGCTTTGCTCTGGTTCCCAGTGTCAACTACTTGGTTCGTCCTACAGGTAACATCGTTACTCCTGTTGAACTGATCAACTTCGAAATCGAATAATTTCGAAACCCACTGTAACTCTAAGGTGTGTTCTTTTGACTCGCCTAATACAGATTTACAGTGGTAGTACTCCTGGGGTATACAATTTCTGCTAGGTAGATTACCTACATTGTTCCTTATATCTGTCCCCCGCAAAAGAGCCGGACGCGAAACAATCGCGACCCCGGCTCTTCTTCGTTGGGGATCAAAGATTTCCTAACTCACGAGAAGAACACGACCGCAACAGAGAAGGCAACGTATCCCGATTATCCCTGTAACAGTTCGGGACCTGCATAATCACTATCATTTTTTCGAGCAAGTCATTTTATATATATAAGAATGAATGGATAGATCTACATAATACTCATGCCTCCCCCCACTAGTTACGCAGCAGGAGTATCGGGGCGGTTGACATAAGGTCAGATGCCATTTTTGCCATTGGGTTTCAACCTCCACCGGTAAAAACGTCATTATTCAAGGATCAGCCTTGGAAAAGGGGCAATCTTCCGGCCGCTAATGAGTCCGAGCCATCGGCAAAAATCCTACAGGCCTTTGAGCCATGAATTTCGACTTCGGGAAATCTAAAAAACGGGGATCAATCATTTGTAAATGCAATTCGCCATACTGCGGACGCCATCTTTTCCAAAAAACCAGTACAAAAACCAGCTAGTTCTGATGAAGATTGAATCCATTCAGAAGACCTCTCTTCAGCGACTTGTAACTTTAAATTCTCACGATTTTTATTGACAGAGACCCTTAGGCCTTGATTAGGATTAGGAAGTCCAGTTAAAAATTTAGAATTACTTGTACATCAAGAGACTTCTCTTGGAGGAAATATGATGAGGGATTACTTGGTTAGGTTCGTAGCCTTAGCATTTGTCATTACCAGTGGTTTGGCAGTTATGGCCCAAGTTCAGTTCGATGTAACTGAAAATGGCGAACCAGTTTATGATTTCGCACGCTCAAGAGCACTGCCTAGAGCGGAGCGTATTGATTACAATCACGCTTACAAAGCGGCCTATACAGAATGGGTTAATTCAAAAGCAACAAAGACAGCTCCTGCAACTGTAAAGTTCGCGAGACCCAGAACCGTAACTGCACCGAAGCGTGATCAAGGTACGATTCAGTACGATGATGGCGTTGTAGCCGGCGGCGCAACTGACCCGACGAGTTTCTGTCACGGCAACCACTTCAACTCAGCTCTCGGTGGCCCGATGATGTCTAACGGTAGCGTTACCCAATTAGACTTTTACATGGTTGCCGTTGGTGGCGGCGCTGCATTTGTTTCCGTTATTGGTCCGATTAACGGAACGAGTGGCCCCGTATTGACCTCGGTTAACGTTCCAGCAACGGGTGCCCAGTTCAACAACCATGCTTTCACAGCTCCAGTCAACTACACAGGCGACAACTTTGTTGCCGGCGTTTGGCTTGACGGTGGACTCGCTGACCAAGTGGGTCTTGGTGGCGGCACTAATGCAGCCCAAGGGTTCCACGGCGCGGTAATTAACGACATCGCCGGCACAGGCTTCACGCTCGTTCCCAGTGTTAACTACCTCGTTCGGCCTTCAGGTAACATCGTAACGCCCGTTGAGCTGATCAACTTCGAAGTCGAATAAGTTCGAAATCAATTCAAGCTTGAAAAAAAGGCGCTCCAATTTGGGGCGTCTTTTTTTATGTTCATCACTATCATCAGTAAGGCCTTTACAAGGTGTTCCCATGTTTGTCGGCGAGTCCGATCTAGGATTCTGCCCAAGAGTCAGGTGCGGGTTAAAAACCACTCACCCAACATTTCTTTTTGATTAACGCAAAACCTGCCCAGGAACACAAAAGGAAACCCAAAAAAGCCTACATCTCTGTTTTGGCAATTAGTTGTGATTTCAGCCTAGGTTTTCTTCACCGATCTGTATTTTCT
>WURV02220494.1:0-25284 GCA_011762755.2 Epimenia babai
GTTTAATAAAAGAGCAGGCTCCACACGTGTATTTAATCATACACACTAATAATCTTTGCCGAGCATTTTCGATATATAACGTATTTTTCCGTAGTTTCCGTGTGTATTACATACTGTACACACGGAAGCATGGCATTGTTATGACAGATGTTCCGGATTTGGGTCAGTGGGCGGGACGTAGTGGAAAGGTCCATTCTTGCCTGATTCAATGTACTAGAATCATCGAATCATGTGCCAATCATTATTCAGTCACCCACCGCTAATGCCCAATATAACATATATGTAACATGCTGTTATTCGTTGATAAAATAAAAATAAGTTGTTTCGCTGTGATTTTAGTTACAAGTCACCTACTTATGACAAAAGATAGCTATAGATATTTTTTAGTTCATTGTATTATGGTTGGGCTTTAGGGGGCTCATTCAACTAAGGAAAGTAAAACATAAGGAAATGAAAGAAAAAAATTAATTAATAGTAAAAACCAATACGATAACATAAGACCCGTCATGGCAAAAACGATTCCAAATTTATTTCTCGAAATAGCAATTATTTCTAATAAAGAACCCGCGAGACGCGTTAAAATTCTCTTGGATTTTAGTTTTCGTAATTATACGAATCTACGACCGCAAATCGGTCTCAAATGTAAACAAACGAGATTTTCTTTTACGAAAATTTTTATTTTCACATTATACTATCATTACCATTAGAAGTATCGTTGACGCTATCTCGGACTACATCATCGTTCAGCGACGCCCGTACAATCATAATCGCCAACGGCCGAAATACACGCCCGCGAAATACACGGATAATAATAACCACCAAGGTAGGGTGATCGTGGCTAATAGCGAAACGACGTTAGCGCCAACGCGCGTCACGTAAGATGTGGAAACTCGCTGGTCTCTCGCTCGCGCGTACGCGTAGTCGGGTAGCGGGCACGTGGCGTCGGCAATGCCTTTCTCGGCCGCCGCGTCGATCGCGGCGTCCGTCAACAAGGCGACGCGCGCGTTGTCGCGTAAACGCGCGGCCGGGCCTCCTTTTCCGACTCGAGGAAGCACGCACAGGGTAACGTCGAGAACGAGTAGAATATATACCCAGCAGAACGACACGTACGCCGCGAACGGCGCTTGGCATTCGATTAGGGCGTCGAAGCGCGCCACGGTTTCGACGCTTACGAACACGGCTATGGCGTACGTAATCGTTACGACGGAAATGGCCGCGACACCCGTGCAAACGCGGCGCGTCATGCCGCGCGCGCTCAACGCGCAAATTACGGCGCGTAAAAACCACGTCGCGAGTATAGCGGCGGTAGCGGCCAAAAGCGGCGGATCGAAGAGCAAATAGAATCGCGCGGGCGCGTCCAGCGAATCGGACGCGGCGCCGCTAGCGCGCAATCGAAACAACAACGCGCCGGCCCCACGCACGTATCGCGCGTAGAGGAATCCGCACTGCAGCCGGTGTTGACGTTAACGGCGAAATCAGAGCGCGCGCAACCAGCGTACGAAGCGCAAACGAGCGCATTTTTATAGGCGACTAACGCGGCAAGACGCGCGGTGTCGATATCGGTCGCGCTCGGCGATTCCGCGGCTTTCACGCGAGAGTCGTACGTCGCGATTAAGGCCGGAACGCGGAAGAATACGACGAAGGCGACGAATCCGAGCGCGCAAACGCTATGAAGGTATAGCGGGATTTTACTCCGCATTGTCGAGTCGATACCGTTACCGGGCGTTTGCGCGAAACGATCGAATAAAGCGTAATTTCGAGTCTCGCTTTACGCGATCCGCGTCTGTCGCGGTCCTACATTAAGCGACAAATGTGCAGCGTTGGCGCTCTTGCTCGACGGCTCGGGCGATCGCCGCCGAACCAGCCGCGTGTACCGAGAACCGCCCACGAGCGTCTCGTGACGAACGCGCGAAGGCGGCGGAAAAACGTCGATTTAACGCGGATATCGGCGGCTAATCCGCTCCACCCGGCTCCGGTCGATGTAAAAGTACGCGCGCGATAATCGAGAAATTCTCCGACTACGCGTAGACACGAAGAGCGTGTTTCGGTACGCATTTCGGCAACGTGGACGACGAATCCGAGGAGGATGAGAAGGCGTCTCCAATTTACCGATTTGTCGGTAAAAATCTCGTCTCGAATCGCCTCGGTAAGACGTAATTCGACACCGAGTCGGGCGAC
Source organism: Epimenia babai (assembly GCA_011762755.2). NCBI lineage: Eukaryota > Metazoa > Mollusca > Solenogastres > Cavibelonia > Epimeniidae > Epimenia > Epimenia babai. The sequence goes on from WURV02220494.1 coordinate 2,179, forward strand.
CATTCGCCGTACGGCGACCATTACTTTACGGGCTTCTTTGTAAATGTCTTCGCGCCAATCGTCGCGCGCCGGTTGGGTAATTCCCACCACACGTCCGTAGATATAGTCCACTATATCGATTCCCGGATATTGTTCCGCCATCGCCGCGAGGTACGATTTTTTTGTCCGAACGCGCGTATATCGTAGTCGACAAAATTCCGGACTATGTATAGTCGAAACATGAAACAGGGACGACGCTTCGGGCCGATTTAACGCGAAATATTGCGATTTACGCGCGCGCAGAAATATTCGAGAAAAGACCGAGACTTCCGCGGTTTTATATCGTCAGATTCCGGCGCGCGTAAATCGCCGCGCTCGAACGCGCGATGAAAACGAACGGGGAGTTCATTACGTATCGCGGCGCCGATGTCGATAGCGCGCGCCTTTCCGCGTTCCACCGAATAACGTTCATCTCGTAATCCCACCATCTCCTGTAAAACGCGCGAAACGCGAACGCTAACTTCGAATCGAGCGTTCGTCGTTGGCGCTCTCGCGCGACCGCTCGCGCCGTCGCCTCGTCTTCGTCGTCGAGCCAGCCGCGCGAATTAAAAACGGTCCACGCGCGGCACGTAACGAACGCGCGTACGCGGCCCCAAAACGTCGACATTACGCGAGTATCGCTGGCCAACCCGCGCCAACCGGCTCCCGCCGACGTGAATGTGCGCGCGCGGTGATCGAGAAATTCGCCCACTATCCGAAGACACGAGTCGCGCGACTTAACGCGCGTTTCGGAAACGTGGATGACCAAACCGAGTAGGACGAGCACGCGACCCCAATTCACCCTGTCGTCGCTGAACATCTCGTCCCGCAGATTTTCGGTTAGACACATTTCGAAACCCAGTCGAGAGACTACTCGTCGCGCGCCGACTACTTGCTCGCGCGCCACCGCGTAAACGCTATCGCGCCAATCGTCGCGCGTCGTTCCTTCGGTACCCGCCGCTCGTCCGTAAATGTAATCGACCATATCGATTCCCGGAAATTCGCCCGCCATCGCGAGGAGTAAGGCGAGATTAAAAACGTTTCGCACGTTTTTATAGTGCCCGTCGATTCCAATCGACCTATGAGAATCGTGGGGCGGGGCCTCGCGTACGACGATTTCACACGCGCGCCGATACGCTCGCGTACGAAGGCGGCTCGCGGGGCCGTACGCCGGTTACGACGGGTGCCGTTCCCGCGTCGTCAATCACGGCGTAAATGTTATGCTCGAACGGCGTGAGGTCGGTCTCGTCGGGTCCCACTCGCCGTTTGACGCCACCCACCCCCGCCGCGCTGGCGACGCGAGCCGTCGCCGAGTCGCGCGCGCGCGTCGCGTCCAATCGGTTGAGTATTACCACGGGTAAAATGGCGAGCGTTATGAGAAACCCGGTGAGCGCGACGATGCGATCCCAATACGCGGGTAAAATATCGAACCGAGCGCTTTGGAAGAGCGGCGGGAGTCGCGGCTTCGAGGTCGCGGGCCGCGAAGTAGGCGCCACGGTCGTTACGTTGCTAACGGCGCGACGACGTCGCGAATGTTCCCGGTCGCGCGAATCGGGCTTTTCGACGACGTCGGCGGCGACGATCGGCGGCGGAAGCGCGAGAAATTCGGCGTTTCGAGCCGCCGCTTCGCGATCGGCGCGCGCCGTTTCCCGGGAAACGAAAACCACGTTAGCGTCTCCGGCTCCGCGTCCCGCTCGCGACGTGGCGTAATCAGCGACGAGCGCGTCGAACGCGTTCCACGGCTCGGCTTCGCCGCCGTGTAAACTCACGTCCGACTCGGGAGAAAAGGTGGGTAGACGGCGCGAGCGGGGCTCGCTTCGACTAGGCGGAGAGGGATCCTGTCGGCCGCGAGCCACGCGTCGTATCCGGACCGCGTTAGCGTGAGACCGCGCGCGACGAGCGTACCGCGATCGTACACGACGGTGTCGCCGCCCACGCGAAATAGGCGCCGATCGCCTGAACGACACGGTTCAACGCGGTCGACGCGTCGACTTAGTCGGCCGTCGGCCAATAATTGCGCTACGTAGGGACGTTCTCCGACGCCGTATTCGCCATCGCCGGACACGGCGACGACGGGACGTGCGAAACAGAGGTCGCGGCGACCCGCGAACCGGCCCGTCGGGTCGAGATCCGGGTGGTCGACGACGCGCAACGACGCGCGCGGTTCTAGCCGACTCCAATGCACGGGCCGACAGCGTCGTACCGCGTCGTAATCCCCGGCGCGCGTTTTTACTTCCCACGCGGCGATTGGGGACGGGTACGCGAGCGGCGCGCGTCGTCTGGCGGCGGCGCTGAGCGGCGCGATTTTCCCCGCGTATCCGGCGCGCGCGAATTCTCGGTCAGCGGTCGCGTTGGTAATGCCGTCTTCGGAAAGCCGCGTCACCGTGGGTACGCCGCTCACGCAGCGCCAAGATAATCCGGCGGCGTCGATGAGCGAGTCCTCGGGCGCGCCGCATAGTTGCCGGGCGTACGAATCGCGTTCCTCCGACACGGTACCGGCGAAATCGTAACCGTCGGGCGGCGTAACGGACGAGGGGACGAATTCCTCGCGCGTCCCGCGATCGACGGCCAACGCGGGAGCTATTTGGGCGTCGTCGGCGATAGTATCGGGGAGAAATTGGACGGCGTTATTGGCGCCCGTATAGAATACGTTCCCGGCGCCGTCGTAGGCGCCGCATCGATCGAAATCGGCGTCAGCGCGATCGCGCTCGGTCCATCGACGCGCGTCGTCGCTCTCGATCGCGTTTACCGCGTCGTCCGCCTCGACGTCGTCGTTATCGGGGACGGTCGCCGGGCGAAAGATTACGCGCCCGGCGTAGAAACGCGCGCGTACCGGGTAGGCAGCGACGCGTTCGTACGGACACCCGACGGCGCGCTCGGATTTTTCGCGAACCCGCTCGCTCGGATGCCACACGACGCGGGCGTCGGCGAACGTTACTGTCCCGGCGCGTTCGATCTCGGTCGAATCCTCGTACGTACCGAAAGGCGTGTCGACCAACTCGATCGCGCGCCGCGTCTCGTCGTTCGAGTCGCCGGATCGCGAGGCGCGCGGGCGACGAGTCGTTAGTATCGCCACCCCGCACGACACCGCTTCGGCGCGTAACGGCGCGCGGCGTAGGCACGTGTCGACGATCGAGAAGCGTTCCATGAGTCGACGTTCTATGGCTTCGTAGTCGGGTACGGCGACGCGCACGTTAGGCGCGTGTCCGGGTTCGAAAGTCGCCTCGCTGCAGTTGGTCGCTTCGCCGCCCGCGGCCCAGCGACGGCATTCGTCCGCGTCGGGTACGTCGGCGCGCGACGGTTCGCTCCATACCTTGACGGCGATTACGCCGTCGCACGTGACGGTGAGCGCGCGTCGTTCGCGGTAACAGCCGCTCGCCGGTTGCGAGTAGAGTCGACGCGGTCCCGCCGGTTCGTACGTCACGAGTCGACCGCGTTCCGTACGGGTCGCTTCTTCGGTCGCTCCCCCGCGGACGACGTTCGGTCTCTTTTCGTCGGACGGGCGCCACCGGTATTCGTACGGTTCGCGCTCGCAAGTCTTGGCGTTTCTAGGGTCCGAGGCGCGTTCCAAGTGACGCGCGTTGACGAAAAACAGGTCGATCGAAGGCGCGGGTCGGTCGAGGAGCGAAGGTAACGCGGCTGTCGCGGCCGCAGAATAAGCGCCGCATAAAGTCACCGTAGCGTACGGTCGTTGAGCGCGCGGTTGACCCGCGGCGAAAAATTCGCGCCTCAATGCGTCGACCGATATGTCGAAGCGATAAACTCCTTCGTCGTCGGCGGGCGCGGCCGCGAAAGGGCACGCGTCGAAACTTTCGCGTAATCCGGCGCGACATACGCGCGGCGCTCGCTTCGAATCGATAACGGTGGCGACCGCGCTCGCGTTACCGACGTCGACGTATCCTCGAAATGAGACGGCGAACGCGACGCGCTCGGTGACGCCCCTACCGAAGATTATCGTTCGCGAGGCGCCGTCGCGAAGCTCGAAGTATCCGCGCTACGGCGTATCCGCTCGACGAAACGGCGCGCGCGATCGCGGTATCGTCGTACGAAGCCGCCCGCGCGACGGGCGCGACGAGTAGCGTTAATAACAGTGAATAAAACACCGGCGCCATGTCGTTTCGTTTGCCGGCGGACGGGCGCCGCCGTCCGCGCCAATAGGTCGCTTTATCGCGCGTCGGGCGCGGCTTTAACGTCGGAAACGTAACATCGACGGTTGGACGTAATGGAATCGACGTCGCGGCGACGACCCATTTCGATGGTACCCGTAACGATGTGAACGGCGAACCCGATAGCGACGCCGACGAGCGCCACCGCGGCGGCCGTATCGATGAGCGCCCGATTTGTTTGATCGACGTCCACTTCCGCCATAATGCCGATGGCGTAAAACGCGAAGACCGCGTACGGCGCGACCACGGCGCGCGCGCGTATCATGATCGAGTCGTATATCGTATAAAGCGAGACGAGACTCGTAGACACGCCTAAACCTATACAAACGAACGTTTCGCGGGCCACGTTCCCGCGCTATCCCGCGACGCGGACGGCCCCCGCGGTGATGGCCGCGTCGACGGCGTTAAGCGCGCACGCGACGAGGAAGGCGAACGCCGCGTTCTCACCGAGCACGTAGACGAACCAAGCCGAGAACTTGGTCACGCGCGTCACGTCGTCGCTTTGGAAAAATACGCGTCCCGTGCGGAAGAAAGCGGCGGCGGTAGCGGTCGCCTCGGCCTCGTCGTTCGCGATATTGTCGACTTTCGGGTCCGGACGCGCGCCGACCCTCTCGCGACGCGGGGCGACGAACTCGATCTTTTCGTCTCTCGCGTCCAACTCGTCGTCCGTTACAGCCGCATCGGGATCCACGCGCGGAATCCGATCGTAAGCGCGCGTACCTCGCGCGCCGTTCGTTACGCGGGCGACGCGGTCGCGACACGCGCCCAAAAAGCCGCACCCGTTCGACACTCGCGCGGTCGGCGCGTCGTTAGCGGCCCATCCTAGGCTCGCGAGCATTCGACGTCGTTTCGTCGTAGCGACGATAAGGCCGTACGCGAAGAACGCGACGAAATAAAACGCGCACGCGATTATATTTATCGTCGCTATCGCCGGGAAACGCTCGTCGAACCAGGAGCCGGTAAAAGCGACGGCGTTTGCGGCCGAATCTCCGAACCGTTTTTTCATACCCGGTATATACAGCGTATACGTATATATCGCGCGAACGAGTCGCCCGGCGGCGAAAAGCGACAGCGCCCCCGATTCGACTGCGGCCGCGAGGGTCGAGTAAGCGCGTTCGGCGTACCAGCGTATATTATCGGCGATGCGGCGCGCGACCTCGGACTCGGAATCTAAGCCGATTCGCTCGACGAGCGCCGCGGCGCGCGCGCGATAACCCCGCGCGATGTAACCGATGCGGAAGATTAAGAAGACGACGTAAACGGTCGCGAGAAACATCTCGAATCCTACGTAGATTTTCGTGAGTAATACGCTGTGTTCGGGCACGAAGGGCGGTTGCGCCGCCCATCGGTCGTTGCGAACGTAAAACCCGGGTCCGCGGCGATTGATCGGATCGCTATTCATATTTATAGCGCGAACAAAAATACGATCGATCGGCACATTTTCCGCGCGCCAATAGCGCGTTCGATAACGCCTAGTGGGCGTATTTTCCCCGAACACACCCCTCGCCGCCGCGTATAAAACTCGAGCCCCGAAGCGTTTTTTCGTTGATCGACGTTCGAATTTCGCCGGTTTTCCGATAGCAAGTCGCTTTTTTCCGAGTCGAGTTTCTCACCCTTCGATGGACTCGTTACCGGAAAAGAAACCCAAGATCGAACCCACGTGCGAGTCGACCCCGAACTACAGCGGGCGACCGCTATGTTTCAGACGCCGCGACCTACCGGTCGACGACGCCTTGAAAGGCGCGATTCGCATTTCCGTACCCGAGCTGATATACGACCCGCCGGCGTTCCCGCTAGTGCGCCTAAACACCAGGCGCGCCGTTTTCGTGCCGGGACCTCCGAGCTCGGTCGAGCCAGCGCGCGCCGATTCGCCGCCCGAACGAAAACCCCCGAGACGGGCGCCGCGGGACATTATATGCGCTAATAATCTCGACGATCTCGGCCCGCCCGGTACGGACCGCGTATACATGTTACCGCGTCTCGAACTCGCGTTAGAATTAAAATTGCGCCGTGGATTGGACGACGCGGCGCGTTTTCCCTACGCGGAACCGCGCGCGACGCGGGTAACGAAAGCCGCGCGCGACGATATGCGCGTGCTCATGGCCGCCGCTTACCGAGAATACGACTCGATGACGGGCCCTAATCAGATTTGCGGCCCTAACCCGGTACTCGAATCGGCGTTCGACGCTCGCGGGGTTACGCCCGCTGGCTTAGAAGCGCTAATGCGTCCGTCCGGAACGCAGGACCGCATACGCGATTTCATCAAACGCGCCGTAGCCGCTACCAAGCCCGCGCGAGTCTTCGTATCTTGGCAGGTCGCCGCGTTAACGAGTTCAACGAATCCGACGCGGGGCGAGCTAGTGGCGCGTTGGCCGTTTCCCGTCGCCGACGGATACGAATGTAGCGCGTGCGCGCGATCTTCTCGCGACGTTCTCGTCTACGAGACGGCTTGTTGCACCCGCGGGAACGCCGACGTCGCTGTCGCGCCGTCCTTTTTATGCGTCCATTGCGTCACGCTATGGACGATAATTTGGGTCGCGGTGCGACGGAATTACCGACGCGCCATTATGTCCCCGCCCTGCCCTCTCTGCGCGGCGACGACGCCGTCGGCGGCGGTCCAGTCGGTGTCCATGGATCTAATTTTACGCATGTGTCCGGGGGAAGCGGCACGCCCCGGGCGCGAAGTGTGGGAAACGCGAATCACGCGTAATTGCGTCATGGCCGGATTGAACGCTCGTCCTTATCCGCGGTCGAATCGGAAACGATCCGTTCGCGATTCGTCGGCGACGTTTCGCCGCCGCGATTATCCGGCGCCCGAATTCGTACCGGCGCTCCCGTTTTATACGGGTCTACGCGTACCGAAGCCGATATCGTCGTCGGAGATTTCGAGCGCGGTAGCGGAAACGACGACCGCGCCTCGGCCCGAGTTAGATTCGCGAATAGTCCCCGCCGAGGGAAAAGAACAGCCGACCCGGAAGTCGTCGATCGTCGTCCGCGCTCGACGCGAGGCGGCCAAGATCGCCGCCCGCGAAGCGCGATTAAAACGCCGACGCGAAAAACGCGCGCTGCACGCTGCCGCTCGTTACAATAAGGAATCTTCGCTTTCGGATAGTCGCGAGTATTTGCCGACGCGAACGCGTTCGCGCCGCAATCGAATAACGTGCGACGCGAACACGAAAACAGTGAGTACGCCGGCGACTAGCGTTATGCCGGGAACGCTAAAGACGAAACCGACGAATTTACCGAGGCCGCCGAAAAGATTTCCGAACGAGCTGAAGAGCCCGCCCGCGAGGATGCGTAACGAACCGACGAGCGTGCCGTTATTGGCGCGGTGTACGGCCGAGAAGTCGATCGATTCGTTGTAGGCGCGTTCCGCCTTGGTCGCGAACACGGACAAGTTTGCGGCGCTCCGCTCGGCGACTTTTCGGTAATCGGCGCCGAACGCTCGTACCTTGGCTACGATATCTCGAGCGGACGCGGACGTCACGAACGTCACGTTGGGAATCGCGAAGGGCGGGTTGAAGACGTTTCGGCGCGCCGTGTCGCTGGCTAACGCGACTTCGTCCGATTCGGGGAAAAGAGTTTGCATAACGGCGCGATTCAGCGGGCGGTAAATCGTGACGGCCGATCGCGCCACGGGCCACGCGAGAGTCGCGCTACAGCCGGCCATTCGCATGGCGATGAAAAAATCGTTCCCTTCGACGGCGCAGAGGCACGGAACGACCGCGTAGCACATGGCGCAACTCGGTACGCTCGTGTGCTTTTTGTACCGCGAATCGCTCGCGCACCGCAACGATAGCGTTTCGCTCGGAAGACCGGTTTCGGCCCGCGAGCGCGTCAATAGGTACGAGGCGGGACGTTCTATGCCAGCCGAAATCCGTATCGCGCCGCCGTACGGTGCGAAGCGCTCGTAGCGAAATTCGCACGCGCGATCGACCGCCGCGGCGATGTCGTTGATGAGAGCCGCCGAACACGTCGGCGTCGTCGTGTACACCGTTCCCGACGGCATACCCGGGCAGGTGCGATAGTAGCCGGCGGAGCAACCGGCGACGAAGGCGGCGTCAAATTCGAAATAGCGAGTGACGCGCCGAGTTACGCCGACGTAGTCGGGTAAATTTGCGACGCGCGTGAAACCCGAATCGGTCGCCTCGCGCCTAGAATCGTCGCGCGAAGCCAACCCGGCGGCTACCGGCACGGGGAACGTAAACACGCGATACAGGTCGATAAGATTAGCGCCGGCGACGAGCGGAAAGTCGAAGGATATCGCGATCGCCCCGTCGACGACGCGGAACGCTACCGCGCCGTCGAGTTCGTAGTAGTAACGCGCGTCGGTTGACGGCAACGAATATCCCGGCGCCAATCCCGCGGCGAGGACCGTTTTTTTAATATGCGCTACGGCTTCTGCGATCTTTTCGGGCGGCACGAGTACACGCGGAAGACGTCCGCGATTCAATTCTTCGATTCCGCTCGCGTACTCGTCGGCGCGCTCGATGTAGTCGCGCACTCGCCATTCGTGAACGTACAACGCGGGCGCGATTCGGCGGCGCACGTGATTGGTAAACCCGGTAAAGTAAGCGCGCATGACGGCGAATTTGCTAGCGCTCTGCGCCCATTTCTTTTTGATGGCGCCGATCGCCGCGATAATGTCGTCGACGCGGCGATTTACGTTGACGACGCTTTTCGCGAGGTCGCGCATTCGCGAATCGAAAGACACCATAACGGCTTGGAGGCCGCCGTATAAACTCACGATGGCCCGACGATTCGATCGGATAGCGTCTTGCGCCAATTTCAAATGTCGGTTAAGTTTATTGATTTGTTCGGCGCTGGCGAGTCCGAACAGACTACGGAACCAACCGCCGATAAAGCGCTTTTGTCGAGATTTTACCGGGGCCGCGCCGTTAACGCTCTCCGTGCGTCGTCGTAACGTTTTCAACTCGGCCGCGCGCTTTCGTCTCGTTCGTGTCGGGGCGGCGTTCGCCGCGAGATCGGCCGCCAGTCGTATTGTGGCGCGAAAACGAGTTTGCGCGGCCAGCAGTTCGTTGTATACGCGCAAATTACGCGACACGATATCTTCGTTGACGGTCTCGCACAAGTCGTTCATGTACTCGGGATATCTCGTACAATTGATGACGTCGATCTTCTTAACCACGAAGGTGGGCGTCTGAATCATAAAGGTGAACGTCGACGCGGTCGTTTCTTGCGTGGATGCGATCACTCCCGTCTTGACGAACAATACGCCGTAGGCCGCGCGCGACAACGTTTCGCCCTGCTCTTCGTCGTTAAATCTTTCTCTCCCCGTCGCGTCGGCGGCGCGAGAACGCGAGATCGCGTGAACGAAGAGCATCGTCGCGAAGATCGTGAACGCCCGTGAATTCATCGCGCCAGTCTTTGATTTCGTGAATCCCCGCGCGACAGATCCGTAAAATATGTCAAGGTACGCGAGCTCGCGTTTTATGGTCGCGGTGCCGGGCGTTCGAGACTAAAACCGCGCGAGGTACGTTCGTTTACGAAATATTCCAACCGGAACGCCGAGTGTGCGACCGTTTCCGTGCTACCTAATACCGCGCGAGAATCTAGAAACGTTCATTCGATCTCTCTTCTCCGTTCCGATAACATGTCCCGCGATACGGAGCCCGCGCGCTTCTTGGCCGCGGACGCTTTCTGCGACGTATTCGCCGACGTTAACGAACCCGTTCGCGCGCCTTATCGCGTTACGGCGAAACACGACGAGGAAGATTTCGCGCCCCCGTTTTTTACGCGCCGCGACGTCGTCGGCCGTACCGAGGAGGACGAATACGAAGACCGAGTCGACCGGGGCGACTCGTCGTACGATCCTTCGGTGGACGAAGCGTCGGCGCCGGTTAGCGTCGCGATATCCCGACTCGATGGCTGGGACGCTTCGCGCGGCACGCTGTTTTGCGGCGCCGTTGTCGCCACCTTCGATAAAGAAGCCTTCGCGCTGTCCGGAATCGATCTCGCGCGCGTATCCGACAAGGCGGTCGCCGCGTTCGCCGACCCGAGCGACCGCGCGCTCCAGCTACATTTTATTCTCTACGCCGACGCGGCGCTCGACCCGAACGTGGCCGTAGCCGCGTGTCGAAATTTCTTCGGTTCGCGGACGGATCGCTCGCCGTACGTTTTCGTCGTACTTTACGCCGTAACGCGACATCGTGGACCGCGTCCGCTCGTTGCCGCGGGCATCGTAGCGATCTTCGACGCTGACGTCGCGAGTCGGGCTTTACGCGAGGGGTGGTTCGCGCTCGACGAACTTCGCTCGTCCGACCGCGGCGCGAATCCGCCGCGCGCGACTCTCGTCTGGTTCGACGCGGCGCAGTCTACGCGAGCTAGTCGGCTATCGCCCGACGACTCCCTCGGTATATTGGGAACGTTACTCGGCGCGAGGAAATCGCCGCGAAAATACGCTCCCGCCGTCGTCGGCGCGTCCAATTCGGTGACGGACGTGTGGGAATTTCGCGGATTTTGCAACGAATTGGGACGCGCGAACGGCCTTTTCGCCGGACGTTTACAGGGCGGCGCGACGCTCGCCGAAACGTGGCTATTTTTCACGCGGTACCTCTACGCGGCGTTTTCGCCCGGCGACGGACGCGCTACGTACGCGGCGCGCGTCAAAAAAGCCGTGGCGGCCGCGGAAACGCGAGCAGCGAACGACGATAGGGAAGCGCGAAACGTACAACGCCTCTTATCGCATCACCTCGGCGATCTCGCGTAGTTCGCGTACTTTCGCCGGCTAGACTGCGCTCTCATGACGCGCGCGTATACGAGCGCGGGCACAGAATGGCGCGAAGCCGTGACCGCCTACGGCACGACGTTGGGCGCTCGTCTTTCGGCAACTCGAGCGCGAATGCGATGTTTCAAAATGTTCGCGACCGCCAAGATGCGCGATTTTTGGGACTCTGTGGAAGGAACGTTTCCGCGGGACGCGCGCATAGACTCGGCCGCGATTCGCGAATGGTGCGCGAATTCCGCGCGCGATTTAGAGGGGGCGTTTGCGCCCTCGGCGATCTTCGACTCGGTCGACCGCGACGCGCGTATCGAGTTCGTAAACGACGCCGACCTGCGATTATACGGTACGCGCGAACCGGGAATGCGCGAAGCGTTAGCTAAATTACGTCGCGCGCGTCTCGCGGCTCGAGGTTTACCCGCGCCCGTATTCCAGGCGTCGATATTTTCCGGACCCCCGCCGCGTTACGACAAATTGAACGTCGGTAGCCTGGGCGCGGACCGCCGCCCGCGCGAAATTACCGAGCCGCCCCAGAGCGGGTGGGGCGTACTAACGCCCGCTACAGACATTTCCTCCGCGCCCCAGGCGACGCGTAACCTCGAAACGGCGGCGCGCGTAGCGCGTGCGGCTTTCGATCGCGTGCCTTTGTGGGCCGCGGTACGCGGCGGGCCGGCGCCCGACTATTGGACGTTGGTAACGCGACCGCCTCGCGAGGTCGACGAGGACGCTCCCGATTCGGACGACGAAGAAAACTACGACGACGTAGTTTACGGTACTTCGGTCCGCCGAGCTTTAGCGCGGGACATTTTGCCGGACGGCGGCTACGGCGCCGAGCACGTGAACCCGGGTCTTCATATCGCCTGTTTGCTGCTCGACGTCGACGTACGCTCGGACGCGGCGCCTACCGACGAATTCGTCGCTGGTTTCGTCGCCGACACGATCGAATTGGTACGCGATACCTTCGCGCGTCTCGCGCCCGACCTACCGCCTATCACCCAATACGTTTATCGGTCGATACCCCGAACCGACGACGGGGCCGAGCCGAGCGCGATCGAAAAGGGCGCGTCGTCGAACGCGGATTCTTCGATCGCCGACGATGTTCGCGCGCCACGAACACCGCCCGTCTCGCGCTCGGAGTCGCTCTTCGATATCGCCGCCGACATGTACGACGATTACGACGCGGACGTGCGGGATGTTCAGGCGTCTCAGGAACGCGACGAGCGAGACGACGATAACGCGGCGTCCGGCGATCGCGACTCGTACGCGCGCGCGTCGAGCGGGCTTTTCAAATTCGGTCTCCACCAGCACGCGCGATTACCGCCCGGCGTGGCCATTACTCACGAGGTCGCTGCCGACGTCGTGCGATTGCTAAATACGACGCGGCATCGCTATCCTACACGCTAGGCGCGAGCGTGAACGACGCGGCCGAACGCACGGGCGGTTCCGTGTACGATCCGGCGATCTATCGGCGCTCGCGCGTCGGACACTTGCTGCGCGGACCCGATCAACGCAAACCCGACGGGAAATCTCGGCTCCGTCTCGTGGCTCGCACGGACGGCGCTTCGCTCGACGCGCCCGTCCCCGTAGCGGCCCGCTTCGCGCACGCGTCGGCGATAGATTCGCGCACGGGGTCGGAAATAGCCGTCGGGCGATTAGGAACGCGCGTCGTCGGCTGTCGCCATATCGACGACGTTACCTTCGCGCGCGATTCCGAAAAAAACGCGTTCGCGACGTACGCGGCGAGGCGCGTAGTCAAGTCGCGCTTCGAAATCGAAACGGCCATCAACCGCACGTGTTTGCTGTTCGATCCGTCGCGCGTTGGCGCGGACGACGGACGGCGACTAGCGCGCTTCGTCAACGACGCGTGGTGCGATACGCGAGCGGCGCGAGCTCGCGTCTACAAGGCGCGCGGTTATCCGCCGTGGGTCGTTAACGCAATCGCCTCGCGCTCGCGCTTCGTATCGACCGGCGGTCCCGGCGGCGCGCTTACGCTCACCGTGTCGGAACCGGGCGAAATTATCACTCCTTATATTCCATTTTGTTTAAACAAGCCGCACCGCGAATCGACGGGCGTAACTACGCGCGCGACGCTCTGTCACGCGGGCGGCCGCGGTATCTACTGCGGCGTGTCTTCGCATTGTTTTAAAACGACGTGCGCCTCGTTCGTACCCGATTGTTTATTTCGCGTAGACGCGCCGTCGAAGCGTATCGCCGAAGAGTTCGCCGGCCGCGTCAAAGCCGCTGCGGCGGATCCGCGAGCCGTTATCGAAGAAGCGAGAGGCGAGGGGGAAGGCGAACGATCGACGCGCCTCGACCCGTCGCCCGAGTTCTCGTTGCTCGAACAAGCGGAGCGGATGACGCGACTACGCGCTTCGTGTAACGACAGCGCCGAAGGGTTCGAAACACGCATCACCGCGTTCGATACGCCCAATCGATTCGTAATTGTCGTAGCGCGCGATCTCGCCGCGCCGATCGACGAACCGTCTCCCCCGAAAGTCGCGCGGTTAACGAGCGAGAAAGCGTCGCCGACGCGAGTCACATCGATCCTCTACGGTACGCGCTTCCTCGATATCCTCGCGCGCCTCGAAAATCGCGTATCCGAGACGGCGCTGGCCGCGCTACGCGCGACGTTCGACTAAACGCCGATAGCCATGTTTCTCCGCGTCGTCGTTTTCTGCCTCGTTCGTCTCGCCACAGTCGGCGGCGCGCCTTACGCGGGAGCGCGCATTTTCGACCCGCGGTCGCGCGCGCTGGCGTTGGCGGATCCGACGATCTCGATACCCGGTAACGCGGTCGCCGCGGCCTTCGCGCTAAACTCGGCGTGCGAACCCGAATTAACGGCCCGCGACACGGTGTACGTGGTCGCCGGCGAAGACGCGCGTCCCGGCCTGGTTACGTTTCGCACGTCGTCGGGGGCCGTATGTCCGGGCTACGTGATGAACGCGATTCCGACGGGCGTAAAGATGCGCGCTCGCGGCGTCACCGCGATAAAATTATCCGATCTTTACGCTAAGAAGCCGTCTACGCGCTCAACCGCCGCGTCCGACCCGTCGACCGCGCTTATTTCGAAGACGTCGCTGTTTACGCCGAGAAGATCGTCGTCGACGGCTACGATCTCAAAGTTGGAGACGTTGTCGACTACCGCGCCCGTTTCGAGCGCGTCGACGACGTCGCTTCCGATCGTAGGTTTCGCGAACGCGACCACGGAACCGTTCGCGACCAGCGACCCCGTTGTTACGCCGCGTCTCCGCCTGATGATCGCGGTTCGCCGATATGCTGCCCGAGCGCCGCGTACCCAATTATTGGACGCGACCACGCGCGGCCGCGCTCGGCAATAAACGCGCGATGGCTACTTCTTTTTCCGCCGTTACCGCTGAACTCGCCGAACGATTACGCGAACGACGCGCTAAACTGACGGCGCGCTTACCGCCGCCGATACACGACACGTACTTACCGATACGCGACGCTTCCCGAACGTCGTCCGCGAACCGGAACCCGGAACCCGACTCCCGCGCCCGGACGACGCCGTCAGACGTGTCGGAAATCGTGGGCGCGGACCCCTGGGTCGAAATCGAATCCGCGTTGGAGGCGGCGTTGGCGGCACTCGCGAAATAATTGGTCCGACGGTCGTAGGGCTTAGGGTTAGGGAGCAGCGATTTAAGTTCGTTCCGACACGCTAATTGAACAGAAATTAGAATCCACCCGCGACGATGACATCCCGAGGCGTTTCTATCCCCGACCCCCCGTCGTCGCGCGACGTCGGTGAGTCCGCCGCGTCGTCGTCTACCGTTATCGAACCGCTCTTGCGGGAAGAAGTCGATCGATTCGTGACGTTTCCGACGCGCGCGGACGACGTCTGGGCTTTTTACAAAAAAGCGATCGCTTCGTTTTGGACCGTCGAAGAAGTGGACTTATCGCGCGATGTGGCTCACTGGGACGCGCTTAAACCCGAGGAACGGTACTTTCTCTCGCACGTACTCGCCTTCTTCGCCGCGAGCGACGGGATCGTGAACGAGAATCTCCTCACGCGCTTTCTCGTCGAAGTTCAACAGACGGAGGCACGCGCCTTTTACGCTTTTCAGGCGGCCATGGAAACCGTGCACGGCGAGATGTACTCGCTCATGATCGAGACCTACGTACGCGACGAGGAGGAAAAAGCGCGTCTCTTCGGCGCTATCGAAACTATGCCGTGCGTCGCGAAAAAGGCGCAATGGGCGTTACGTTGGGCCCAAAACGAGAACGCCACGTTCGGCGAACGATTGGTCGCGTTCGCCGTCGTCGAAGGCGTATTCTTTTCGGGATCTTTCGCCGCCATATTTTGGGTTAAAAAGCGCGGCTTAATGCCCGGACTAACGTTCTCCAACGAACTCATCGCGCGCGACGGAGGGATGCACCGCGACTTCGCTTGTCTACTCTTCCGAAGGTACGTCGTCGTTAAACCGACGCGCGAACGCGTCGAAAATATAGTGCGCGAGGCGGTAGCGATCGAAAAAGAATTCCTCGAGGACGCGCTTCCGGTGCGATTAATCGGAATGAACGAAAATTCGATGGGTCGCTATATCGAATTCGTAGCGGATCATTTGTTAGTCGCACTCGGCTTCGAAAAGATATACCGCGCGACGAACCCGTTCGACTTTATGGCCGCCATTTCGTTGGAATCGCGCGAAAACTTCTTCGAGAAACGTAGCGGCGCGTATACTAAATTGGACGTAAAAAGCCGAGACGCCCGCGCGAGCGATTTCTCGTTGGACGCTTCGTTTTAAGCCGCGCGCGTGAACCGCACGAGGGGAAAAGGGGCGGAGAAAGAATGTTCTGGTTCTATCGACTATTTGCAATCGTGTCGCGAGCGGCGGTGTCGCGGCCAATCGGGCTCTTGTAAAACCGAGTCGCGGGCGACCGCATTTATTATCCTAATCGTATCTCATTGGACGAACTTTTCCGAAGCGAATCTCCGACTCTCGTTTATCTCGCAATGGACGCCGCGACCGAGAAAACCCCCGACAACGTTCCCGCTGACGCTCCGACCGCGCGCGACGACGACGCTCCGGTCGCGAGCGAAGTCGGCGCCCGACCGGCGTTCAACATGTTCTCCCTCTTCGATCAGCTAGACGCCGAGGCGGAATCGATCCGCCGCGATCGCGTGTTTTGGGCGGAAGCAGAAAGCGCGGCTTGTCTCGCCGAAGCGCGCGCCGAGCCCGGACGCCGATTCGCGGTACCCCGTGGCGCATTCGCCGTCGACGATCCGACGGAGGAAGAGGACGCGGCCAATTCTTTCGAAGTGGCCGACCCGTTCGAACCGCGGCCCGGATGCGGACGCGACATTTACGTCATGACGCCCGTGCGCGACTACGGCGCGTGGGGACCGACCGTTGCCTTCGTTACGCGCGACATACGCGCCGCGATTCCCGGGCTCGACGAAGAGACGAACGACGACGAGTTTCGCGACACCTGCGCGCGTCATCTCGCCGTCGCGAACGCCGCGATACGCCATTCGCGTCTCCTCGCCAATCGACCGTACGAAGCGGAAATGTTCGAGAACCTGCCGGAAGAACAGCGCGCGGCCATCGTACGCGCGTTGAACATGCGCCCGACCGACGCCGAACGCGAAGCGTACGTGGAGCCCGCGGACGACTACACGGGCGGCTCGCGGTTCGATCGAAACGGAAAGGCGACGTTTCTCCGTCAACGGTGCAGTTGGGACGGCAAAGTTACGATCAAGGATCGTCGTGTACCGCCCACGTACGTCGCGCCCAACGCCGATTACGCGCGCCTCCTGACGGCGCTCATGAAGTACGACTCGCACCGCCCGCGCGGTTTCGGTAAAAGACGAGTAGCGGAAACGATGAGGACTCTGCACCGGGTGCGGCGCATGGTCGCCTTTATCGACGATTCGATAACTGCTTCGCGCGCCCGCGATGGCGTCTCGAGCGGGGTGTCCCCGTTAGCGACGCGGACGATCGCGGAACAGCGCGAGATATTTCACCGAGTGGGAGTCGTGCCGTGGCGCGGCGACGATTATTCGCCCGAACGGTTACATCTGATAGACCTCGAATCGCCGCTGTTCACCCCGATTCCGACGAAAGAAAGCATTCGTCTGAGGGAAAAGTCCAGAGAAGCCGCTAAGCGCGCCCGGGAGATCGAAACGGCCAGCGCCGAAGACGACTACGCCTGAAACGCCGGGAGAGGGGTCCGTCCCTCCGCTGTATTATATAAATATACAACTATTACTTTTTTGTATTTATTCAATAAAGTCAATAAACGAGTGCATAAAACTATATTTCGTTGGAGTTTTTCACGCGATCGGATAATCGCGCGAGACCGATTGCCGGTCGGTAATCGGAGCTAGATTTTCCGCGCTCCTTCGACGCGTTCGATTTTAATTTCGGCAGCGAGCGAATTATTCGGGATATAACCGCGCGCCGAAGACATCGGAGATAACGTTAACGATGGCGAGTTCCGAAGATACCTCGTCCGATGTCCCGCTTCTCGACGAGAACTGTTCTAGCGCGACCCAATGGGTATGGGTTCAGGACGCGTGCACGTCAACGCACGACGATCTCGACGAAGACCTGGCCGTCGCGATAGAAGACATGTGCGAACTTAGCCCTCGAAGTTACGTCAGAGACGACAGCGAAAACTCTGTCGGTACGATCGAAGACGACTTCGAACTCGACAAGTCGCGGTACGTTAGCGACTACGAGGAAATCGGGGACAGCGACGATGACGACGTTTTCGTGGACGAAAGTTATACGGATTCGGACATGTCGGAGGCTTCGTGGTCGGAGACGGAAAACGCCGACCAGGAGTCTCTCGCTCCGCGCGGCGCGCTCGTCAGTTGCCCCGATTGGGACGCGCTTTTCGACGCCGCGAAGCGCGAGGAATGGCCGCGAGCCCGCGCACGTATCGCGAAGGAAATGCTCGCGCGTTACGATATAATAGTGGATGACGACGCGGACATGGAGGTTCGCGGAATCCGAAACGCGTTACCGATGACGTCGACGCGCGAGTTAGCCATCTCGCTGCACGAAGACACGGTGAGGAGGTGGCGCGATTGGACGCGACGCCGGCGATGAATCGAGAGGACGGCATGGGGTGTAGTATAAGCATCGAGATTTCGAAATAAAATGTATAAAATACCTCGAACGACTTAAACGTTTTTACGACCGTAAAACTGCCTAATAGTGGCACTATAGACGAATTATTATTGCGACCGTATACCGGTCCAACCGAGGCACACACGGTTTAGTCGTAAGAACTTTTTAATATCTAGCATTCAACGTAGGGAATCGGGTACAAGAAACTCTCTACAGTAGGAACGTCGATCGTTTCAAATTTCGAGTTTTTTTCGGCGTTACACGCGTCGTCCGTTCGTCATTACTCGCGAGCCGTCTTCGATCGAAGTTTCTCCAGCGACTTTTCCGTCGCCACAGCCGTTAGTTCGTCGTTAGTTATGGACGGACCGTGGAAAGCGGCAACGCGACGAACCAGCTGCGTCGCCGTTAACTCGCCGTCTTTATACTCGTCCCATATCTTCCACACCTTGGCGTGGAAGCGCGCCGTCGTCGCGCGCCGCAATTTACGCATCTTTCCCGCCGATATCAGGTTACCCTTTATTTCGGCCATTTTAGATTCCTTCATCAACAGCGTCACGAGGACGTAAAACGGCAAACCCCTGTTTCTCGCCCGGGTGTTTAGCCTGCGATTGTAACCTTCGACGTCGTTATTGGTGCGCACGTTTTTTCGATATACCGATATAGCGCTCGGAGTCCATACTCGATTAGTCACCCACGTGTCGCGATAATAGCTACACAACTCGGCGAGTTGCGACGTATCGGCTTTGTGGGACAATTTATCGAATGCAACCGGTATGTCTCGCGCGGGTAAAAACGGAAGAGCCATCAATTTCCGGATGAAGACGTGGACGTCCGAGTTGGTTCTGTAGGCGACCTGTAGCCCGAGACTTTGGACTTTCCTGAAAACGGCTTGCGTGAGGTGGAAGTTGCATCCGAAGATCGTCGCCGCCGGGAAAACCGTCTCGATAGACTTCCAGATGGCTGCAAAAAAACCCCGTAAACGCGTTAACGCGATCGAAAAGACTCGCGACGAATCGTATATATATATCGGGGGGGGGGGGAGAATCTGAAGAGAACTTACCCATCTCGAAGTCAGCGACGAATTCCGATACCTGCGGGGCGCCGAGAATTTTCCGCACCGCGTTTAGGACCGCGACGTAGTCCGCTTCGCTACGCCGCGACATTAGCGCGAAGAGGAGCGGGGTCTGCGCGAGGGAGCCGTCGTTCTCGAGAAAAGCGTGTATCGTGAACAACTGCCGGAAAGGTTTTTTCACCACCTTGAACGTTCCGTCGACGTACCACCGCGTACTCGCGCGCAAGAGATCGAGTTGTTTCTCCGACGCCATAAGCACATGTCGCGCGGAGTCGCGCCGCACATCCGCCTTCACGAAATCGGTCCCGATAAAGTCGTAATCGATCTAAAAATACAGAAAGAAGACGAACATTCTAAGACGCGTTTAGTAATATTTTAAGCGAGAATAGGTTTATCCATCTATAACGTAACTCACTTCAAAATCCAGGTCCGCGGGATCTCGGGGGCGAAATCGCGTCCGCAGCCGATTCACTCGGCGGGCGATTAGGTCGAGCTTGGGTATCGACGCGCTCGTCGATGGGTACTCCTCCATCATAACCTCCTCGACGATACTCAAGGCGCTCGCGAAAACGTTCTCTTTGGCGCGCTTCTTCGCCTCTACGGAACATTTCGCGCGTAGCAGGGTTGCCGGGTCGGCCGAGTGTATGTGTTGACCGGGACCGCGCGTAAACGAGTCCCCTCTCTGTATCACCGACGCACCGCATTGTTCGCTCCGATTTCGCACGGAGCACCACCAGTACGTCACCTTTTCCGATTTTTTCCTCACGTTGTAAGCGTACCCGTCGTCGTCGACCATCAAGTCGCGGCCCATTTTCGATCCGCCTTCCACGATTTCGTACGTTCGCGGCTCGTCGGTATTTTCGTTCGACTCCGACTCGTCCATCGAGTCGTCCTCGACGTCGATCGTTTCCGTCGCCGCGTCCGTCATTTCCGTCGCGTGGGCCATCGCGCACGCGGTTTCTACCGTTTCGGCCAGTACCAGCGCGACGTCCGCGTCGTTAACGTCCGATTCCGCCCGCGACAGCATTTCGTCGCGCGCTACCGGCTCCCGAACGGTTATCCCGTCGCTCGTCTCGGAGGCTGCCGCCGATGTCTTTCCGACGTCGTCGCGCGTATCCTCTTCCGACGCGGAGGATTCGAGACGAACGTTCGTTGACTCGTAGGTCCGTTGGGACGACGGATCTTCGCCCGCGGCGGACGATCGACGTTCGAGCTCGGTCGTCTCCAGTTCGGAATCGGACCAAAACGACGATTCTTCTTCCTCGTAAATAATCGCCGGCGGCGCATCTTCGCGTTCGACGTAGGAGTAACCGTCTTTATCGAAGAGAAGTCGCTTCGACGTCAGCGTTTCGCTGTTTACTAGTCGGCAATCGATCACGTGATAGTCGCTAATTACGCCGCTCGCCTCTTCGTCCGCGACGTTCTCGTCCGGAACGAATCGCAAAGTACTTTCGATTTGCGCGGTATCATCCGCGTTCTTTTCGTCCTCGTGCCCGGTCTCGTCGTCTATCGGTTCGACGCTTCGTAACGAGCCGCCGGTTTGTACGAAATCTTCGTCTTCATCCTCCTCTATATATCCGTAGTCGTCCCGATGGAAATACAACGCCTTACTCCGTTGGGTAGCGTCGTTTACTAACCGACAATATATAATCGTATAGTCGACGATTTCCGCGTTACCGCCCGGTCGCCCCGCGGCTTCTTCGCCCTCGTATTCGGTCGTCATCGATAACGCTTTCGGGCACGTACGTATAGCGCCGATATTTTAGCAAACTTTTCCTGGACGTGCGCAACGAATTAGTTACGTTTCTCGCGCGACCTCTTTTTATATATCCCCAAGCCCGACGCCTATTGGTTATCGTTCAATTGAGAACGATAACGAACGCTCATTCGTCGGTAATTTTACCGCCTCCATTCACCGATTGGTCAGTTGCCGACCAATCATTTTTCCCGTATATTCTAAATAGAATCTCGCATCGGTCGTTGATCGGCGCACTCGTACCGAACAACGGTCCGTAACCGAGACCCGGAAAAGCGAGGCCGGGCCGCCTAATACGCTGGCCGGGGAACTCGCGAGAACCGTGAACCGTAGGATCGGTCGTGAAAACCAAAACGCGGTTTTGGAATATCAACGCATCAAATTTTATTTCACATACGCAAAATTTTACGATAAATTATGATAAACACGATGATTATTATGGTTAAATGTCCTCGCTATTTTCCTTCCGCTGACCCCGCGTCTTAAGAATCGTCGCTCGAACTGCTGCTCTCGGATTTCATTCTCCGTCTTTCGCCGATCTCTCGACTTTCGTTGTCTTTCTCGTCTTTTTCACGTTTCGCGCCGACGTCATTCGTATACGAAACGAACCGGTCGGCTTCGTGGTCGCGGATAATACGATTCATAGCCTCGGTAGCGTTCACGAATTTAATGAGCGCGTCGATTAACGAGGCGTGTCGGGCTTGTTCGGCGACGATTTTTTTCAATACCGCCGCGACGGAAGAGTCTTCGGGTAGCGGCGTATCCGCGCCGTCTACGAACAGGGCGACACCGCTAGGGACGAACACGTCGCCGGTAAGATCGATGGGATCGGGCACGGGTTTGCTAATAACGATAACGATCCCCTTTAACAATCCTCTCATTTCGCGCTGTTTAACCACGATGCCACGCGTCACGGGTCCCTCGCAACACGGAACGAGAACCAGCGGGTGCTTTTTTTTACTCGCGCTTTTTTCGGGCACTCGAACCGAGCCGTTCGGCATACGCTCGCGTACTCGAAAGTACGGGTCGATACGGATACAGTCCGTCACCATTCGCAACCTCTCCACCTCGGATTCTGTCGTAGCGGACAGCACGATTACCGGCGTCGGATCGCCATAGCCGCGCGAATCGGACAGAGTGTTCAACTTCCTCTTAAAGTTCGCGTAAAGGGGGTCGTCGAACCATATCGCCGGATCTTGGCGCGCGACTTGTTCGTCGACTCCGTTTTTAATCGCCGTCGCTATGCGTGCCTGTTGTTCGGGCGTGAAAGGTTTCCGTTCGCGTACTTCTCCGGCCGCCTCTTTTCCGCCGTTGGTCTCGATTTCTTCGTCCTCGACGCCCCATTTCGCCGCGGTACCGGCGATATTTTCGGCGACGCGAATCTTTTCCTCGGAAGAGCGGCGTGCGCGTTTAAGAGCGCGCTTCGCCTTATCTCCGTTCTTTCCCTTTTTAGCACGCTTGACGGACTCCTTCGATTCGACGTCGCCGTCGTACACGCCGTCGCTCTCGCACTTGACGGACGCGCGCGAAAACGGCTCCGTGTCGGTGTCGTAGCTGTCGTCGCGTTTGCGTTTTACGGACGCGCGCGGGAACGGCTCCCTGTTGGCGTCATCCTCGTCGTTGCTTTCGCGTTTTACGGACGCGCGCTGGAACGGCTCCCTGGTGGCGTGATAACTGTCATCGCGTTCGCGTTTTACGGACGCGCGCGAGAACGGCTCCGTGTCGCCGTAACCGCTGAAATGGCGTTCGCGCTTTACGGGCGCGCGCGGGCCCGGTTCCGCGTCGCGTTGACCGTCCTCGAGTTTTTGGACGGGTATACGACGCGAGACGCATTCGTCCCGGCCGTTGACGTCTTCGCGGGACGCGGCGGTGGTAGATGTGGAAGTAATCGTCTCTGAAAAGTCGACCGGACTCATGATCGCGTAACTTCGTAAAAGAGCGGTAGGTGTATCGCGCACTGAACGGAAAGAGAACGTCGCGCCGAGAGTAGTCGCTAATCGTCGGAGAAAGCTCATTCACCGAATGACGGGATCGTTAACGGACGGTCGCTTTTTATAGCCGAACGAATCGTGGGGACTCGCCGGCCGAAGGAGCGGGAATACCGAGATCCGATTGGCCCTCGCGAAACGCCGATTCGCCGATCGTCATCGGTTCGTTCCGCCCCGGGCGATCGCCGCGAATGTTCCGCGGACCGCCCGCCCCGTACGACGTCACGAGCGGCGCGCGAGCCGCGGGATAGGCGCGACGCTCTTCCCCTT
>WURV02220495.1:0-10474 GCA_011762755.2 Epimenia babai
ATCCTGCTAGACACCTTATGGTGTATATAGCTGGCCAATGACATTTTTATTATATGTTCAAAATGACGAAAAGATTACCGTAATTATACATTCTTGTATGTGCGTATAACCATTTTATAAACTATTACAGAAATTCAAGTATTCTTAACGACATAGTGGGGCGGTAAGCGACATAGAGATCATATATAGAGCATCTGAGAAACAGCAAGACCCCCATGGGCAATGAGGTTTAAGGCACTTTCAGCCCGAAAAACGCCACAGTTAACTGGTTAGAGCAGGATTTGAACCAGGGACCCATGGATTCACAGTCAAACGCTCTAACAACTACACCAGCTGCCCCTATTTCCCCCTAATGATCATGCCCACATTGCGAAATTGAAATGTTTTGTAATTTTTTTACTATTGAAATAATATAAAACATCTCAGTGAAAACCAATGACTGTGTCTTCTTTGTAGAATAGTTTTGTAGAAATCATCAAATAAGAAGATACAACCGTGCTTTAAATTTAAAGCATGATTATTCCCGACATGATGTTTTTTTCTTGTGTCATTGAATTCAATGCCAAAACAAATTGCCGTGGATCTGTGATGAGAAAAGTGCCACATGTAAAAGATATGTTGTTGCTGCAATAATTATGTTGCTTGGGATGGGTTTGGAATATACACAGGCTGTATACGACTGTCCCTCACCCAACTCTATCTGGTACTCTTGAGTATCTGCAGGCTGTAGGGAACCCTGCCTGAACCCCACTAATGGATATTCAGAGGGGAGCTATACGCTGCATACGCCCATTTTTGATACACCCCCTCTCATCCCCCAGTATTTGTAACATTATCCATATCAGCTTATCTCGCTTGCGATGATATTTTTGTTGCTTGCTTCATCATTGGCTGGAGCATATGCAGAGTTCCTGTCATATCCTTCATTTCTTGCGACGAGAAATATTGCTGGAGACAGCTTTGTACCCAAGTTGCATTATCAACGTTTGTTCTATTGCCCATTAGAAGTCGTGAGTTAAGGTTTGGAGCCTTTCGAAGCCATTCACTGATTTCATTACTTTACTCTATGGGTTTAAACAGGGCTCTATACTTTAACCAGCTGTATTATAATTTTACTTATCATGCAAGACATTTGGATTTTTTCTATAAAATGACATTACTATTGTATTTTGTGCACTTTGTGTTGTATTTGTTCTTACTTATAGTATTTCTGGGCCACAGATTCACTAATGTCGGTTTTTACTACAAGAAAATATCCAACAACCACATACTTAACCTTTTCTACAAGTTCTCATGCAATTTTTATTTTACTATTTCGCCAAAAGTAAATTATTTTGTACATGCGAGTGAATGGTAGTCAATGGTAGTTATTCCAAGGCATCTTGCAACTTACCGCTAATTACATTAATTTTTAATGACTTGTCTGTTTTGAGATCACTTAGTTTCTTAATCATCAAGCTAAAGACTTATTCCCTGAATATGGAATAGTTTACATTGGTAATAGAAACCCAAACATTGTCTGTTTTAATATATATATTTTCTTATTTAATATTAGAATTCAAACCAGAGTTATGATTAAAGTTTAAAGCAATATAGTATGGGATGACAAGAAGAGGTGAAATAATTTTATCGAGATTCGGTTGTATATAAAGCTAGCAGACTAGTACATCACGTGTAGTGAAACATCTAATTAGATATTGCAAAAATTGGCATTATTGCTGTTTATTCCATTAAACTTACAGTTGAATTTTTTATATTTCGCTTATACTTTTGACAATTATGCATATTTGTATTGAAATAGTCATTTATATTAATAGACGTATATTAACTTTGCTGTCTAGCTGCACTCTCGCAGTTGTGGATGTGCTTATGAATGTGTGAATGTGTTGTATTATATATGTAAATGCCATTTTAAAATAAAATCATAATAACATGTGACAATTGGTTTTGTGATATTAACACGATGATGTAGTTAACGTACTCCAAGGATTTGATATTCTGCCAGGGTTTTTTAGTTCGCCACTTCTAAATTGATGAATAGATGAACTTTTCTGTGAAAGATTGGAAATCTCAAATGGGTCAGTAAGAGAACGTAAGAGAATTTCACAGTAAGAGTGAAATACTTGCAGCTACTAAAGTTACTGAAAATCTAAACTGCAACTTACAAGTCAATTGGAAAGATATCAAGCAAGTTTCTTTTGAATATTAAGGTAGCCTTATTGTAGATGATGCACAATCAGATATAAAAAAAATCAGCATCTTCAAAGGCGCTTTTTGGAAAATGCACAGCATTGTAACCTTCGAGTTAAGATCGGCGCACGTCTACGTGTTCTCCACACGTATCAATGCGAGACATTTACAACTATCTGAATATGGAGATATATATATCATTATATATTATATGATATAATATAAGAATATGAAGACCAAGATAGAAGCAGCAGAGATATGGTTCCTACACCGTATGCCCAAAGTGAAAGGTACACTACAAAACTAACGCTGAGCTCTTACCAAAGGGCTAACACAAGGATAGAAATTTTGAGAAAGCTCAGAACCGCAACTGTCTCGGTCACAAATTGAGGCGAACTTGATTATAATCGACATAACCGGAGAAATAAACGGAAAATGATCACGAATACTTATTCTGCTTAAACACATAGACTAATTTAAAAACGTATCTCACCCAAACGTAGGGCTCACCCACCTTGCTACAGATAGGGGCTGGCCTGGCACAACATGAGCGTCAAGGACACGGCACTCTCATCCTGCATTTTTACAAAATCATACAATTTTTTTTTAAGACTAGCTTTATTTGCTAGTTGGTGGCACGTTTCAGGAGCTTAGTTTAAAAATAAATATTAATTATATATAATTCCTATTTCGTTCTCATTTATATTTATACATCTCCATAGCTGTCACTTAGAGCGTTGATAAAATCTGCAGCGTGGGTTGTCTCCCCTAACACGACCGAGTTACGTTGGTAGCTAAAGATAAAATTTGTCTTGTTCGCCCAGTATAGCACCCACAATTTCGTCGACATTTAGTACTTTTTGTGTAAGTTCCAGGGCTAGTATATCACGATGGATTTTTCTAATTACTGAGGATACAAGCGGCTTTCGTCGCTGTGTAAGACAAACATTGCACGTATTTGATATTTTATACTTCAACATTTCTATTTTTATTATTACGTTTTCTGTTAAGCGCGCAAATACCCTGCTCTAGTCCTGCAGCTAGGCAATCAGTCAGTTTATTTTGAGTTTCTAGGAGACACGGATGGGGGCAAAGACGCTTTACGTTGGGGGATATGCGGTCATTGGGTGCTTGTCAACGAGAGGCAGTTGTCCCGCTGTGGTGACCCTTGAATTGGGACAGCCGATAGACAAAAAAGGAGGTTCGCGCCTCGCTATATGCACATTTTAGTTCGTTTGTTGAATTTTCGGTCTTAACTTTCAACCAATACGTATATGGAGATGAAATAATAAACACTTCGAGTCGAAACATATGTTGAAAGTGAGCCTATATAAGCGAAAATATCGTCATAAACGTGACATTTTACACGTGAAAACTGATATTTGCAGACGCAAGTTAGCCCATAGGATGATCCTCTAAAGGTACGTAACTCAACTGTCGTGGCTGATTTGATCGATCTGAGTATATCGTTATGAGTGGAGGGTATAGGTTGACATTTTGAATAGAGCTTAACATGTTACGTCTATTAGTATTTCAGTCGATTTTTCTATCCATGTTATATAGGTCTATACTTTAATACAATTTAATCGTAGTTTTTGGTAACGCTTTTAGGATTCTCAATAAGTATGAATTATATAAAAAAAAGTTTAAAGAGAGTAACACCTCGTTTAAAGTAGTATTAAGGAAGTCGTTAGCCTACTGACGGCAATGTTGGTTTTATACAGTCCGTATCATCTGCAGAAGATATACGTTCATATAGTGGCTACAATATGTTTAGGAAATGGATAGAAGGAAAAATAATTATTTCATCCTAAGTCATTTCGTAATATATGCAAGACGTTAAATTTATTGCAACGTTTTTGTAAGCAATGCCCAT
Organism: Epimenia babai; assembly: GCA_011762755.2. Classification (NCBI taxonomy): domain Eukaryota; kingdom Metazoa; phylum Mollusca; class Solenogastres; order Cavibelonia; family Epimeniidae; genus Epimenia; species Epimenia babai. The sequence continues at coordinate 4,067 of WURV02220495.1, forward strand.
TTTTACGATGCAACCGTAAAACATTATCAGCTAAGCGTACCCTAAAAAATTATACTGCGGTCTGTGTCCATCTAACAAAAACTTTCTTGAGTTGTTTCAAATGGTCGTATTCAGAGAATTCACGTGAAAAATTCATCCCATTATATCGAAGAAGCATTTTGAATATATGGATAAGTTCGTTTCTGATTAAATTCTTTTTACTCTCAAAAGGCGTTATCCTTCCTTTTTCTTACTTTCTAAAAGAAATAGGACTACTCTAAAATAGTTCTAAAGTTCTAAAACACCTGTGTATTTCTACACATTTTATAAGATGTAATAGACCGTATGAGAGGCTAAATTTTTGCATGTTTGCATTTCGTGGTAGAACATCTAGCGTGTGCACTGTTGAAGGCAACGAAATAATGTGTTAATTAATCTATTGAAACGTTTTCACATATACAAGACACGCATCATCGAGTTTACGGAAGTGTGCTTTGTTAGTCTATGATGATGCTATTACTCGTTTTTTTATCGTGTATCGTTATTCTCCGACTTATTTTTTGACTGTTTAGGAATAGTAATAAGAGCGAAAACGCCTTTCATCGACAATGTAGCTGTTGAATTTTTGTATTGATTTTATTCTATTTATTGTGGCACAATCTCCACCGCCTTAATAGTGCGTATAATCAACTAAAACATGAACTCTCGAAAGGTGAACTTCGTTCTTGGATTATTGCTGATTGTTATAACGCCATCTATCGCAGACGTAGGCTCAACAAATGGCGCCAATTCGACTGTTGAGATCGCCGTTCTTCTCCCGATGAGCGAGCATTTCTTGTCCGGCTACGCGCACAGGATGCGAGATGTGATCAATATGGCAGCCGAAGCAGTCAACGCTAACAACTCTGTACTTCCCGATTACTCAATCAATCTCAATTTCAAGGATACGAAGGTTGCATACAAAGTACTTAAAAAATTCTAGAGTAGTATATTAGTCAATTTGAATATGCATATCACTTGCAAAACCGAATAAAAAGTGGTTAATTCCAAGTTTTAGTGCTTCAGTGGCACGGTCGTTGCATTTCTGTCGTTTTCAGTCCAAAAAACCTCATCGTTCCCATGGGAGTACGGATAAGCCTTGCTGAGTGGTCATTTAAAGGCTTCTTCATTGTACCGTGCTATGTTTAGGATGCTATCGACTCTCTAGCTTCAGTATCTGGCCGTTCCCTCGTCATCTCACTGCAAAATTCACTATCTCTCATCACAGACATAGTGGTGTTTACGACGTCGATAGACTGTCTATTGGTATGATACACCAGAGGCTTGAATAATGACGGACAAGGTCGGTCGAGTCTACAATTTTCCTCTGGTGACTAGTACTGTGTCGAGACTCTATGGTTTCTATGGTGATTAGGTTTGTATCGACACTTCGAGGTTTCTATGGTGATTAGGTTTGTATCGACACTAAATGGTTTCTATGGTGATTAGGATTGTATCGACACTAAATGGTTTCTATGGTGATTAGGATTGTGTCGAGACTATGGTAATTCCTGTTTTATTCAAGTGCGACGGGCCGATTCAGTCAAAACAAGATAGACAAACTACCGATTTCCGATATCATTATCCCAGTGTATTATGTGATATTTGTAAGTTATTTATAGTAAATATTAAAATATCCAATGACATCGTAGAAATGACAGACTAGAATAGTTTTGCAAAGGGCCATCTTACATCAACCTACATGGTTACATTAGTATCGAATACCTGATAGGTGGACCTCCAGGTATCTTTTTCAATATTACAGAGTTCAATATAATAAACCACGTTTTATAAAATTGCTATAAAGGTACATAATCGCGTGTAGTCTTTGTGAAAACAACAGCAACGAATGAGACCAATTATCTAAAATACGCTGTAAATTGCACAATAAACAAGATATAACTAATTTTCTGAACTTTCCTTGTCGTTTAGCGTTATGGGGGTAGCTATAGTGGTTACTAATAACAGACAAGGAATAGACAGAAAAAAACTTGCCTATGATGGGGCTCAACCAAGTGACCTCAGGATAACCAATCCAGTGTTCCAACAGCAGAGTTACATACAATACGGCAGACTTTCTCAGGAGCATTTCAGCATTTCACAACTTTTTGAAAACACTGATACTTATAGTGTATTATTCCAGCGATATACACTGATCGACCTATATGTGGCAAGCAATCATAGACTACTGTATATAAATCGATGAGTTGAGTTATACAGTGTCTGAAATATTAACGCAAGGTTAATGATGAGACGAGGTCGTCATAGCGTTTCACTTATAACTTATAAGAATTGGAAAAAATCATTGCTGTTAGAAAACAATGCTGGTTATGTAGGGGTTGAGGTGGGGGTGGGAGCAGATTTTGTATCGATGGATTGAGGCGGGGAATGATTGTCCCTGTGTTCCGTAGAGCAGCATTATTTCACACACTAGATACGATATACGGTGCTTCGTAAAGTAAAACCTTAAAACATTAAAGAGTGTTGCCTGCGGATCCAGAATTCTTGTCGACTAAACGCGAGCAAATATTTTCAAGGGAATTGCGGAAACAGGCTAATTTCCAGCAGATATTCAAAAATACATTAACATTGCTTCACGAAAACTTGGAAAGAAAAATACTTCTCACAGATCCTCGACCAATGACAGCGCTACGAACGACTTTCATAATACAAAATCAGTCGTTTACCATTTAATCATCTGATGCTATTATCTCTGCTGGGTCGAATTACATACATGATCTTATAAACTCATATGAAATATTATCCATCAGAAAGGTCCATCAGAAAGGTCACAGCAAAGAAAATGTCATTCATTGCGAAAACTATCAGACGATAAAGAAACACACAAAAAGAAAATGTCAACGATATTAGCTTAGCTATGAATTTTTCACCCGTCGTTAAATTTGTCCAAGAGCAAATTCATTTTTTCGGCCGCCTCTTACTTGATAATTATGAAATCTGGACGAAACCGAAAAAACCTACAGAGCAGGTCTCTTTTCAACCATATTAACTCAATGGAAACTACCAATATTGGGCCATCATTTAATCAATTTACTTCCCTTCAAACTATTATTTGGACACCTTAAGTATACACTATTGCTACGGTCTATATTACGGTTGTTCCGTTACCTAATAGCACCAGTTCTCGGTGCGGGGCTTATTATTAAAAGAACAAGCCGCGATGTGTAGTTGTCCATTTTGCATCACTAATGTAGGACGTAATCAAACATAAAACATTTTACATGGGGGCAGTTAGCGGAGTGGTCAGATTGTTGTAACTGAATCCAGACGACCGTGGTTGTATCCCATATCTAGCCAATATAATACAGTAACCGGAGCATTTTCTGGCAAAAAGCGCTTTGAACCCCGTCTGCCCGTCTGGTTATATAGGACTTCGTTCAACGCTGCCGTGTTTCTTCTGATGCTTCTGACGCTGTTATATAAAGGCTTTTTTTCTTTTAACGCTGCTGTGTTTTTTTCTAATACCTGTGATGCTTCCGACCCTGTTATATGAGGGCTTTTTTCTTTAACGCTGCTGTGTTTCTTCTAACGCCTCCGACGCTAATATAATAACAGATTTTTCCCTTTAACGCTGCTGTGTGCTTCTGGTGTTTCTGACGCTGTTATACTATAATGGCTTTTTTCTTTAACGCCGCTGTGTTTTCTTCTGCTTTGTGCGGTTGCTTCTACCCTATCCCGTCATCGCATTGTAAATACGTAATCATTGCTAATCACCGATTTAGCTGAGTGTACTAGATATGTAGGCCGTTTATTGGCGTGAAGAACTACTGACGAACGCAAGGTCTAGATGTGGGACTGGTCGTTGTGTAGGCCAATTTCGTTTATGATACTTTACAAAGCTAGCCTATGTGGATAACACGACAATTTGATTAGCCTCACTTATAAGGGGTGGGGGGAAAACACCTAATGTGAAAAACCCACCGAGTCTTGGCAGACATTTGACCTTTTTCCATTCAGGCCACTGGTTCCAGATGTCTACGTACGAGATACATATGTCGCACACTCCGCTAAGTCTATGGAAGGTCAATGGTTATTTACAATGAGATGATGACATAGCGGGGAGGTAAGCGACATAGAGATCATATATAGAGCATCTGAAGCACAGCAAACGTCAGAGGGAAAAAGCCCTAACAGAACCACACTGCAAGGGCTACCCAGACCCCCATGGGCAATGGGCTTTAAGGCGCTTTCAGCCCGAAAAACGCCACAATCGGTATACTGGTTAGGGCGGGATTTGAACCAGGGACCCCTGAATTCAAAGTCGAGCGTTCTAACCACTACGCCAGCTGCCCCCTTCTGCAATGACTTCCTCAGCAAGTCATTTGTCCCAGATTGTCGGAATAAACCCGTGTCCAAAATGGGTAGATGCGTGGAGGGGTGATATGCGAGTGTCACCATGCGCGCTGAATAGCTGCCAAAATATTTCATTGATAACGGGATCTGAAAGGCTTTATTGGCTGATACTTGCGGTCTATAAATGTTGTACTTCATCTTTACCTTAGTGTGTGTAAGGTAAAGATGAATGTTTTCCCTAAGACAATAAAGGAAACTCGCCGTTCGTCGTGTTGACCACAGGTTACTTAGGCTACTTTGTAAAAGCCAACAATAGCTTAGGGGCCTTAGACAACAGCTTATTCCGGTACGTGTATACATATTTTATGTGTACCAAAGTAGGAATTACAGTCCTGAAATACGTAATTATAGTTCGATAATGGAATCTACGTACAGTATTATGAATACAGCTTTTAGTGACGTCGCTTTTTTATAGGGATTGGCGGGTCAGGCTGTGATCGCGTTCATGGAGTTAGTTCAAACTACTCCATCCATTGTCGCCCTCCTTGGTCCAACACTTTCAAGCGAGGCTTTTGTCGTTGGACAAATTACGCCATACGTTCACCTCGTTCAGGTTCGTTAATATGTACGAATTAAAGAATATTTCACGACCTTAACCGGGTAACTTTATTTCCGATGTAATGTAGGAATATTTTATATAGTGCAGATATCAGTATAGATACCCGGTTGCGATTCACACGTAGAAATATATACACATACTAACAGAAACTAAACAATAACTGACACGTAAAAGCTCGTAAAAAAGATGTCTTCGAGTAGGATTCCAATTACCTGAGAGATGTCTGCTGTCGCAATGAGATTGGGAAACCTTTCCATAATATTAAACCTACACAGGAGAAAGAGTGGCTATCAGAAGTAATGAAACGACGTGGTTTGACCACACCCCTCTATGTATAACAACACCGCAGACGGCGTGCGGGAACATAGAATGTAAGAAGCTCATTAATATATCCAGGCCCGAGATTCTAAAGACCACGATAAACAAAAGGCATAATGCTTTCACAAATCGAAAGCCAATGAAGAGTGATGACTGGGGGAGTAATTCAACTGAATTTACTTTTCTGTATAACAATCCGACACGCAGTATTCCGTAGACGAGACTATGAACAGCGATAAAGGGACATCCGAGAAGTGAACTAAAACAGCAATCCAAATTTGGCGTGACCAAGGAATGCACCACATTAACCGCAACAGATTGCATGATATTTGGGCGAATACGACGTATATATCAACGATGTAGGAATCAAACCCTGCATACGTTAGCAACGTGTTTCTCAAAAAAAGATTGTGATTGAACGTATTTTTTTTGTTTAAGTTGTAGTATTTTTTTGTTTGTGGTTTGAAGTCATATTTTAGCCAGACCTATTATACAACACATCGATTTATATACCACTGTATTCGGCGGGAAGCATGTGTTCATCGCATTCGAAAAAAATAATGTTACCGCATTTTCTGGTGTATAACTTGGTATTTGCCCCATTTTTCGGCCGCCTGAATTATAAACATAATCGAATTACGCATCCAGAAATATACAGTAGTAGTATACATTTTATAGGATATTTACAGTCGAGATGAAAAATCACGTACAATGACTTTTCAATGTATTTTTTTTATTCTGATAAACGTGTTCTCTACTCGTACAAAGCGTAAAATAAATAGGACTTTATAAAAATCACGAAAAGTGCAAACTAGGTAAAAAGTGTTTAAATCTCCAAACACTACCTGAGAATAACAGAAAGATACAAAATACAATCATGTATAATATAAGTAGCCGTAATAGTGTTGTAAAGTAAGAGAAAATGAGGTAACACCTTTTCTTTACTTATCACACTATAACAACACGTTGCATTTAGTGATCATATAATAACATTCTTTTATGTTTTCCCTTTATGGTTCGTCTCTTCATGTTATCTCAACAATCCAAAGTGACTCGGTTTTATCTAGTTAATCATAGCAACTATAAATTTGTAAAGTGTCTTTGATAGCCATGTGTTAAAAGGGCACTATAAATCAATA
>WURV02220506.1:0-10474 GCA_011762755.2 Epimenia babai
CGATATTTTCCTTGGCGGGGTGATATGTGAGTATCGAAGGTATTGTATATGTGCTGAATAGCTGCCAAAAAACATTTTATTGTAAACCGCATCTGAGAGTCTCTCTTGGCTGATACTCGCGGTCTATAAATGTTGTACTTTACCTTATACGGGTGATTTTCTCTGATGTAGGTACGTTTTTGTCACAATCATAATGGTATGGGGAAACGTGTCATGTCGGCCAAATCACCCTACAGTACAGCCGTTGGTGTTGTCGATTAATCATGTTACGTGTAGCGTCATTCATGAAGTATGTTACAGGATTGGTGTCAGTCCTCAGATGTTCCACGTGCCCTCATTTATTAGAGTAATACGCAAATTTCTTTTCCCCTTGTGGACAGCTACAAAGACCAACCCACTCACCATGTGCTGTTCACCGTGGCTGCATTTGACCTTCTCGAGTTTCTTCGCCGGATGGATCATTGTGCCTTTTAGTTCGGGCAGATGTGATTTTGGCAGAAAAGGTCTGCGCGCCTGCGATCAACACAACACGTAGCGTCAAATGAGCGGGTTGTTACGTAAATATTACGTGGCATCTAGGTGCACCTGTCGTCCCACACACTCACTTGTGACTATCTACGGTTTGTTCAATCACGCAAAATACATTAAAACATTTCGAATGGTAAATACCGTATATACTCGCTTATGAGGCGACTAACTTATAAGACGACACCCCTGACTTTAGAAACACAAGAGTCAATTTTAGCGTTGACCCGTTTATACGACGAGGCGAACTTTTATTCATAATACAGTACTGGAAATGTAAATGAATCTAATTGCACGCTTGACGAGTAATGGCAGCGACGATTTCGGTTTGAGTGAAACATACAAGAAACAATGAACAAACAAGTCTCCGCTACAATTCCTAACATATACAGTAAAAACAACATACGCTATCAAACCGCTATGTTATACGCAGACCTGTCTATCATACGATACGCTACGTGGCGCCTGCGACGACGATGTTTGAAATAATTATAGTCTCACTTAGAAGACGACCCCCCCACTTTGAATCTAGGTTTTTGGTGAGAAAAGGTCGTCTTTTAAGTGAGTATATACAGTATTTAGGCGGCTCCCTCCCCAATGATCATGACTTGGCAAGCAGCAACACCGGTTTATAATGTCCTTTGTAAAAAAGTATTTAGTGATAAGCTTGGATCAACAGGCTCTTTATAACGCTGGTTTATGTTGATACAGTGGTTGACACGATTGACAGGTGAGTTTAGGCGGTAAAACCACTCGGCCTAGGTATACGGTTGACCGGCACCTTTATGAAGCAAGTGCCGAAAGACGAGCCAATAATGGTGATCATATTGAATGGTAATCATATTTAATATAGCTACAATAATAAGGATATGTATTGTAGAAGACTGAATACTGAGGCTATCTATACTGTAAGAGCAATAAACATTTACTACCATACAAAATAGTACTAAAAGTCCGGAACATTCCGTTTCTTTTTACATTGAGGGAATAACTCACAATTCTGGCGATAGGTGCAGGAATAGCTGACAAACTGATCGGTTCATGCACAACACCTGTAACATTATTAGATATTTGCGTTTTGTACTTCTGATTGCAACAGTATACTGTTACCTGACAGAAAAAATTTGGTTGTGCTGAATTTGTCGCGATGCATGCAAGGTTTTGAAACTGGTAATATAATCGATATAAGTAATCTTAAACTAAAGGTGACCATGTGAATACAATAAAGATAATTGAGGTGATCTTATTTAAAAAAAGTTGATTTTAGCCATGCAGTTGTAAAAGGTAAATGGAGACTGTTCTTACTCACCACGTTTTCTTTGTCGTATTTGCTTCGAGATGAGGCAGCCAGATAATCCCACTCGGCTAGCCAGAATCTCCATCTCCCTCAGCTCCACATCCCATTTACCGATATTCTTAATCTTGACGTAACGCCGAGAAAATTTCGCACTAATCGATCGTTCTAAAACCGCGAGCCTCTCTTCCAAGAAGTTCTCGTCTTTTCCGACATACATTTTTTCTATTTCGTTCCTACATTCGTCTTCTACTCGCATAAGATTCATAGCGGCTTCGTCAGTCATGCGTTTTTTCGCCTGATCCACCGTGACCTGCATCTTCTTGATGCGTTCCATGACGGGACGCTTTGTCGCAATCATTAAGTATCGGATCACGTTCATCGTTTCGCGTTGAAGGATGTGTATCTTCTCCGCGCTCTGTATTCTAGTCGCGATGTCGTGACCAATGATATCGTTGATGTCGGCTATAATGAGATTATCGAGATGTTCGGCCCTCGCATCCTCCACTGAGCGTTTCACAAAATCCATGAGGCGCATCCGGACTTTAGCGATATCTTCCTGACCCATGTCGCTCGTCGTTTCGTCGATAACGTCCTTGAGATGTTTCACCTTCTCTGTCAGAATATCGTGCGGTTCCGTCTTAGGATCCAAGTTCAGCGTGTCTCTGATTACTTCTACCATCGCCTGCGAGCGTCTTGATAACTGCAAGTTCTCTTGATCATGGTAAACCTCGTGGACCAATGCGCGACGTGTCTCGAAAGGGATAACCTCACCGGTTGCCTGGGTTGTGTGTCTCATCAAACTCACCATCTGACACTCGAGCTTCATCTTACATTCGTCGGAAAGATCCAGCGATCCCCTCTTTTCTATCAACTCCTGTATTTTCACGACTTTCTCCTCTACTGTCACCGGATTAATGTCGTTCACGTCCATATCTCTGCTCCAGTTAACTATTTCATTCTCTATTAGTTGCTCCATAGCATATCCCACACCCATCTTACTCTTTTGTTTCAATATAGTCTTCAAATATTTGATCTTTTCTCGTGATGTTTCGGGTCGTTTCAAATATGATGTAGGAACCCAGCTGATATTGACCCGTGTTCCCACCTTCGAAAAACGGGTTTCCATCGGCAACCAGCAGAACTGCGTCTCCAACCCACTCGCACTAACCGGTATTCCCGCCTTATTTACGCTCACTATTACGCCTTTACTATTCACCGGCACCCACTTTGTCATCGGCTGTTGAAGACTATGCCTCGTCAAAGCTTCAACCCCGGTAAACTTCAGATTCAGAAATTGCATTGGTCTTCGCGATATTTCTCCTGAATCACGCAACGCGAGAGAAGACACTGGACAGAGAGAGGTCATGGGAATCATGCTAGCCGAGACTTCTTTGGGTGTGAACGATACGGACTCTTTTACATGCAATGGTTCAAGAACCTTATCACCACGCTTTTGCGCATCAACCAATGCCTTTCCTTGTAGTAGGCTCGGTGGTCCGGACAAATCATCCGCGGGTCTAAATGGCAATTTGGTCAATGGCACGGAGGTCACAGCTGGTGGTGCTGTCGAAATTTTAGCCTGTTTTGGCTGCGGTGGAGGCCGCTGCTGAGGCGGATCTCTGGATCTATCATCTTGGAATATGTAGTCGAGACCTTCTATGAGCTGTGGAAGGGTGATGTCCGCCGGAGGTACAGTCATCATGTCAACACGATGTCTACGATAATCCGCGAGGTTAAAACTGCCCCTGCCTTTTGGCTCTCTGCAGCGACACAGTGACGTTGGTAGATACAGAAGGGCTATTCAGGATACGTATAATGATCACATAAAACTATCTTGAGAGAAATGCACAAGAAATAACCTATACCCCTGATGGGACACGAAATCTATGCCCCATCAGGGGTATAGGTTTTTTCCTGCACATTTCTCTGCAGCTATTCATAGAACCACATTGGCTATCCTAATTACCATCACATAAAACTATCTTGAGAGAAATGCACAGGAAAAAACCTATACCCCTGATGGGACACGAAATCTATACCCCATCAGGGGTATAGGTTTTTTCCTGTGCATTTCTCTGCAGCTATTCATAGAACCACATTGGCTATCCTAATTACCATCACATAAAACTATCTTGCCATACACCAGCCTATAAGACACTAGGCTATATACTATACCTTGGTGTGCTGTACACTATGTTTGTACACTACTTGTACACTATCCCTGTGGTTGGCGAACCGAGAGTCACTGTTGGTACTTTCTATTAATTGTTATTATTAACACCCGAGGCCACTTAACTTATTAGAAATGTTGTGAAAGTTTCTATGATGAACTATCAGTAATTTGATTGAATAAAAAAATACTATGTAGAACAGGGGTGTGCAACATTGCCCTTTGGTGGACCACGTTCATGCAGTTTTCCTTTTTTTATTGCAAAACTTGATATTCTCAATTCTCTAGTTTGCGGGAGAATATGACGCGTCCTAGCAAAGATCGGTGGAAGGGATGGTCTTGGAAAATAAGAAATTATATTTAATTAAAAGATCAAATACCAAAAACAGATTTACAAGTGGTATAGTAAAATATGTGATGGTAATTTGGATAGCCAATGTGGTACTATAAATAGCTGGAGAGAAATGCACAGGAAAAAACCTCGTCCCTGTAGCTCAGTTGGTAGAGCACCAGACGGGTTATCTGGTGGTCGTGGGTTCGTGTACCATCAGGGGTATAGGTTTTTTTGCTGTGCATTTCTCTCCATAGTAAATATGTATGAGATAACTGTAAGAAAGGGCCGCACTAAAAGACCTCGAGGGCTGGAATCGAAATTGACGTACGTACGAGGTAAACTACCAAACGCTTGAAAGGACTACACCCTCAGATCTTGTAAGCAAGAATCCCACTCGCTGCACGCCACTTGATGCATGCTCCCCCTCCCGGTTTTTAAATAATATCAATGTTACTACTACTGTTATCACTGACAGTGATACACTGCATCATACATTAGCGTGAAGTCCCCTGCTTTCCAGTTGAACGAAATCACCGTCTCCACAAATAGTTACTCCCTCGACTGCATGAATTGATTAACTTCGCTGTTTGAATATAAACAATTATCTTTTTGAAAGGTTCAAACAAATAAAAATTCATCAATTTTACGCAATAAACAGACTTTGGTACACCCACCCTTTAATGAGAGATATTCAGTCACAGCCGCATTATAAAATATGGATTCGACTTGTGACATTTATTTAAATTATAATCAATACCTTTTAATTTAGAAATATGGAGTAAATAGGGCAGCCATATCGACAGTATAACAATGTATACAAACAACAGTGAAAGTGGAATGTTACTCGTTTTAAACAATAGCCAAACGAATTTTTATTTCATTAGAATAACCAAACCCACATGTTGTGCTACTTACGCAGACAGAAAATTATCTAAAAAATAATCTTAATCACCCCTCCAAAAAAATCCTGTATTTGTCAATTTTGCTACCTTTCCATAAGTAACTTCCCCCTTTTGTTAGCCCCAACAATGAAACCTTGCAACCGAGTAATGTTAAATACAAATTATAGATATCTAAGTGAATATTTGCCTCCCACTGCTTAGATTACAAACTGTTAACACATCAGAATAGGGAGAACCACAACTAGAGTAGATACATTATGAAAGCTATGACTCTTTGCTCGATCATCATACCCTGAACAAGTATGAACAGCGTACAACAGACAAAATTTTGAAAAGAAAATTTAAAATTGAGTGAACGGATGGACAGACGCTGGAAGAAGTTTGCTGTAGATATTTCATATTAACATTCTGTAAACTAAACATATTTCGAGTGAGAGTATAGAAGCCACGGAGAAGACAATTTGCACAGCACTACTCAATACTCTAGCCTAGACTGTGTGCTATATATATTATGCCATACAAACACTACTCTACATTGCACTATTGAATACACTATGTTTTACCCTATACTATATCATACCTTGTATACTATATACCAAAAATATTACTTATTACTTTATATACTACATGTACCATACGCTATCCTTTATGCTATACACTACACACATACACTACGGTTTACACTACAGAAGACTCCATGTTATAGTCTACACTATATTATACTATACATTATACTATACGCTATACTCACTTTTCTGCTAGCTGCCATGTACCATCAAGATTTTGTATTAATCTACATTTGGTTGTTGGGGCCTTTGGTGTAGTCTGTGGGGCGGGAACTGCATCGATAAGTGGGGAGGATTGCTGAATGTATCCGGACGCTGAAAAGGTCTGATCGTCCTTTAATGGACCCAGTTTTCTCTGGAATTTTGTGGATGGTTCTTCTTCGATAGATCTGCCGGGTGTGGACGTTGGAGGAGTTGGTGAAATCGGAACGTATGGTTTAGCCGATGGCGGCGGCGGTGACCGCGATGGCAACTGGGGCGTGTGTGGTTGTCGTGGCAGGTGTGGCTGTGGCGAGTCGCGTGACTGCGATGGTAGCTGTGGCGGCGGTAGTGGCTGCAGGGGTGGTTGTCGTGGCAGCTGGGGCTGTTCTGATGGGTGTGATGGTGGTGGTGACTGGCGTGGCTGTGGTTGCAACTGCTGGTGCGTTCGTGATGGAGGATGAGGGTGACTAATAAATTGTGGTTGTGCCAACCGACGCATAGGCATCTCTGTAATGAGGTGTGTCGGTGACGTTGGAGGCGTGTATGGAGGTTTACGCGGACTTTCATACAATTGTGTGTACGGTTGAGGAAATTGATACTTGAGTGGTACTACAGTGGGTATGCGATGAGTTTCTACACGGTGTGTCGTAGGTTGTTCAGACTTTTGCTCGGGTGCGCGTTGAGGAGGTGAAGCTTGTTGAGGCAATGCGTGCTGACCAGGAAATTGACCATCAGAAAGTACTGGAACGTGAGATGGCCGAGCATGCTCTTCAACATGACCAGATGGCTCAACATGATGCTGACCTTCGCGTTTATCAGACGGCGGGACGTAACTTGCTCCCTGACCTGTATCTCTATGTTGAGCCGAACTCAGTAAATTAAATTCAAATGAAAATGATATATCCACTTCAGTTTTTGAGGGAGCCTGTGGCTGTTTTGGAGCTTTTTGTATAGGATACACGTGCGGCCTATATGGTATCTTCTGTGGTGTTCCCTTTATTGGTAATGCATGTTCGGGATGCGGTTTCTGGTAAAGACGAGAATGCGGTGGTTTTCCCTGAGATCTTCCTGAAGTGAATACAGCCCCTTTTGGAAATGAAGAGAGGGAGACAGTTGAATCTTGAGTGTCATCTTCTTGATCTAGTGTCATTTTTTCGGGTGATTTACTTCGTATATCCTGATAAAAGGCAGATACCGAATGGTGGTCCAGGCTTGTTTGCTTCGTTGGTGTAAATGAGCGAGCAAATTGTACAGAATGTTTACGACTGAGAGACTCCGGTGTGGTGAGAGATCGCTGATCAGGAGTAATTACTTCATCCATATACGGCTGTGGAGGAGCCTCTTTAGGGAACTGAGCTGATGGTGTTTGTTGATCAACGAGAATCGTTTGTTGGGTGGACCGGGCTGCTGAAGGTATTTGAATGACCGAGCGTTGAGATATAGATAGTGGCTCCTGATCCACGATTTGTGGAGGTTTTTGCGGCAGTGCAAATTGTCGTGTTGGACTTCTCCGCGAGGGCTGAGGTAGTTGCGGTTGTTCGGTCAGAATTTGTTGAGCGGAATAAGCTGGTAACACCTGCTGGGCAAGAATTTGAGATGGACTAGCTGGTAGAGATGGCTGGGTCAGAATATGTTGAGATGGGTGGGTTGGTAGAGCTGGCTGGGTCAGAATTTGTTGAGATGGACCGGGTGGTAGAGCTTGCTGGGTCAGAATTTGTTGAGGTGGACCGGGTGGTAGAGGTTGCTGGGTCAGAATTTGTTGAGGTGGACCGGCTGGTAGAGCTTGCTGGGTCAGAATTTGTTGAGGTGGACTGGCTGATAGAGCTTGCGGGGTCAGAATTTGTTGAGGTGGACCGGGTGGTAGAGCTTGCGGGGTCAGAATTCGTTGAGGGGGACCGGCTGGTAGAGATTGCTGGTCAAGAATTTCTTGAGGTTGATCAACCGTTACGGGTTGCTGGATTGGAATTTCATGGTGAATATGCTGAGGTGGACTATGCTGTTCCTGAGACATTTGATGCTGACGAGATAATTTTTGAGCGTGTTCATCTGCAAACTCCTGAACATCATCAAGTAACTGTTGACTTGGTTCTTGTCCCGCAACAATCGTGGGATGCTTTTGGCCACGACTGACAAGCCAGTGAGACTGCTCCACTGCTGTAGAGGTTGTAAGTGATTTCTTTAGACCTGCTTGATGAAGTCTGGATGATTTATTCAATATTTCTTTCTTGTGGTGCAAGATGAGAGATCTGAATTGAAGGGGATGTGTGAGACTTTCCCTCTTCTTCGATGACTCGTAGGGCAAAGGTTGTGCCTGTGTCGAGTGCCGTCTCTCTTTAGTGCGTTTCTGAATTGACACATCAGTGTGTACATGAACTGGGCTGCCTTTTAGCAATGACGGAACATGGTCCTGAGGCGAGGGCGTTGCTGTTCGGGCTGTGGGAATGTGCACGGATGCGTGCGGGGATTGTGTACGAGCGAAGCTCGATTCTAGCAGGCTACGGGTTAGGCTTTTAGGCGAGAGTGACAATGATGCCTGGCCGGATAATGGCGACACCTGCCGTTTAGCGAGATAGGTACTGTCCATCTCATCAGCCATCCTCATCGCAGACTCTGACCAAATAAAACGTTGCTATGAATTTCAATAGAAGTGAGATATAGTTGATATTTGATGCATACGATACCCGAATATGAAAATTCTATAATTTTTGAAAACTACTAGATGCAGTATAATAACACTCATGCTAAATCGTATAAAGCGATTGATTTATTCATTCAAAAGCTGGAGCTAAGAGCAAGAAAGAAAATCCTTAAATTCACATTTTCTCATATATTCAATATTTTACCTGTGGCATTTTTCAATCAAGCAGTGCCATACAACTGCCTATCATTGACAGGAGTGTGGGTACACAATGAAATGGTGAGTCAATGACCTATTCCTCCCCTGGTGTCCCCATGTTTGGGGTGACAGTGGTACCATACGATGGCCTACAACACGACGGATCAATCTTAGCCTCGCTCTGGGTACAAACCTACAAGATCGATTCGTTTGCGATTCATTTCCTCGAGAAATCGTTGCTCCGATTCTGGCCGGGCGTCCGCTCTTGGTGACCCGGCCCTAGCCAGAGCCGGTGGAGGTTTGTTCATAGCGAATGGATGACCGCGGTAAAAGACCAATTTCCCTTTACCGTCCATGACTCGGCATTTAGCATCCACGAGTTGAGCCCCTTCCGTAAGCAAGGCCCCGTCTTCGTCGACATACCGACCCTGCTCATCAACGAAGCATCCGTACTTGTCCACTAGTCGTCCAGTCATGTCCCAATAGTGACCACGGTCATCCGACTTAAGTCGTAGGTCGCTAGTAGTTTTGCTGACCTGAGCAGATTCTCGGCTTTTTGTCAGGCGCAACTGAAACATTAGGCACTTATACAAGTTGAAGCAAGAATTTTTGACGGTTGCCAAGGGTTAAATACACGCCAGTTATTCATCCTAACCTGAAAGATTATCCTAATTACCGTTTCAACACAGAGCACAAATGAGGTCAACGAGCATTGCTTTTAAGATTAATATCATTTATTATTTCAAGTACATTCCACTTTCCCACGTTGCTATAAGAAACTGCAATATAGATATAAATGGGAATACACTTATTTCTTAGACAAACATAAAAAACGCTGGAAAAACCCTCAGACTTGCGCCAAACCCCAAAAAACCGCAATCTGAAGATGAAACCCCAAAACGTCTTATTGGAATAAGAAAAACAGGGAGATAATCATGCATCCAATCGTCCATTATTCTATGCATGATGTTAGAAAATGTTAACATGAGATGGACGACGGACAAAGTCCGATCAGAAAAGCTCACCAAGATCCGGTGAGGTAAAAATGCAATCAACACAAACATAATTATACAATTAACACAAATATAACACAATGAACACAAAAATAACATGAACGCAAACATAATTAGCCAATCAACACAAATATTATAACACAATGAACACAAACATAATTATAAAATCAACACATATGTCATAACACAATGAACAAAAAATATCACGATGAACGCAAACATAATAGCACAAAATATTGTAACGATAAATACAACCTATTTAAGGATCAAGTATGGTCCATACAATGTATACTTTGTTAGTAAGTCTAGTTCTAACTGACTCTAGTATATTTTATTAACTAAATGAGCACAAAAAACTTACCTCGTTCACATCCGTTGAAATGACTGAAAAGACAAACAAAACCACCTCATTCAAAGATAACAACCACATCATTCAAAGATAACAACCACATCATTCAAAGATAACCACATCATTCAAAGATAACAACCACATGCATTCAAAGATATCAACCACATCATTCAAAGATAACAACCACATCATTCAAAGATAACTACGTCATTCAAAGATAACAACCACATCATTCAAAGATAACAACCACATCATTCAAAGATAACAATCACATCATCCAA